>BLSH010212574.1:1940241-1952863 GCA_018402905.1 Glandirana rugosa
GGGTAGACTCATGGGTTACTGGACAGTGGTCGGGTATTCTAATGGGCTCATGGACAGTGGTCGGGTAGTCTCATGGACTCATGGACAGTGGTCGGGTAGACTCATGGGCTCATGGACAGGGGACGGGTAGTCTCATGGACTCATGGGTTCATGGACAGTGGACGGGTAGTCTCATGGGTTCATGGATTGTGGTCGGGTAAACTCATGGGCTCATGGACAGTGGTCGGGTAGTCTAATGGGCTCATGGGGTCATGGACAGTGGTCGGGTAGTTTCATGAACTCATTGACAGTGGTCGAGTAGTTTCATGGGATCATGGACGTACTCTGATGGGCTGGTGACAGGTACTTGGGTACTTTGATGGGCTGGTGACAGGTACTTGGGTACTTTGATGGGCTGGTGACAGGTACTCGGGTACTCTGATGGGCTGGTGACAGGTACTAGGGTACTTTGATGAGCTGGTGACAGTTACTCAAGTACTTTGATGGGCTGGTGACAGGTACTGGGGTACTCGGGTAATCTGATGGGCTGGTGACAGGTACTCGGGTACTCAAATGGGCTGGTGTTAGGTACTTGGGTACTCTGATGGGCAGGTGACAGGTACTTGGGTACTCAGGTACTCTGATGGGCAGGGGACAGGTACTCGGGTACTCAGATGGGCTGGTGACAGGTACTCAGGTACTCTGATGGGCTGGTGACAGGTACTCGGGTAATCTTATGGGCTGGTGACAGGTCATTGGGTACTCAGATGGGCTGGTGTTAGGTACCTGGGTACTCTGATGGGCAGGTGAAAGGCATCCATTTTAACTATGGGCAGCTTAAGCCGCTGCCTGTTCACTTCCTGGATTTACAAAGACTCACAGAGGCACGCCTCCTGCTCTGCAGCTCTCATTGGCCCTCTTATGACTCATCCCCCCTCCCATCCTGGCAAACGCTCACTAGAGTGAGAGAGAGAACTGTGCATGATGTCAAATGCTGAGGCATTTTTACAGCCAAGAAACAGGAAGTGGGCCATATAAGGTATTTACTGGCAGAAAAAAGTTTTACTATCCAAAGTTAAAACAACAAAGGCAGAAGATTTAATAGATGGAAAGATGAAAAAAATACTGAAGTTCCGCTTTAAATATCTCTCTCCCCAATCATGTCCTGGACGTACTTTCAACATTATTTCCCCTTTCACTGGCAGACACACTCAATCAAATATCTAGGTACGGAGATCCCACACCAGTTACATAATCTTTATTCCCTCAATTATAGTCCCCTATTGACAAAAATTAGAAGATCATTGGAATCCTGGCATAATTTAAAAATTCCCTGGTTTGGACATATAAATGTCTTAAAGATGGATATTTTACCTAAACTGCTATATCTGTTTCAAGCAATACCTATCGCTTTTCCAGTTGCGTTCTTTCGCACGGTACGCACGCTGGCGATTCGGTTTATTTGGCAACACCACCCCTCTCGGTTGAAACATAAACTTCTCTGTGCTCTCAAGTTGGTCGGAGGCACAGGAATACTTGACTTTGAAGTGTACCATGTCTCATTGCTTCTCTCTCGAACCCTTGAGTGGTTCCCATGTCCTTTTACGAAATCGTCGACGACAGTTGAACACAATCTATCCCCGGTTGACCTGAGAGCTCTCCTGTGGGGAGACGCCACCTCTTATCGATCCATGACATCGCTATCTCCATTGATTCAAGCGGTGTTGCGGGTCTGGTAACGCAGACGGGAGTTCTTCTCCTTAACCACAGAACCCAGCCCCTTAACTCTTCTCTTTGATAACCCCGTATTACCGAATGGTAGTCAGACTTCAACTTACGCTTCCTATGAAAGGTCCTTTTGGCCTACTGCCTGTAAGTTTATACACCCTACTTCTGGCCTCTTTCAGTCAAATGTGACTTCTCCAGTAGCCCCCATTGACTGGCTCACTATCCCGAGACTGACAAAATACTGTGCCACCTTACAGACATCAGGACAAACACATAGACCATTGACCGTTTTTGAGGAACTGTGTACCCTTCTGGAGGTGCCTCACCACTCCTTATCCCAAATGTACAAAGGAATCATGGCTCATACTCATGATAATCTTCCTTCATGTACAAAGTTGTGGTCAAGGGAACTGAAGATGGAGATATCCCCTAAGGAATGGCATACTTCTTTTATGTTTACACATAAATCTTCAATCTACTGCTACACCCAGGGGAAAAACTTTAAAAAATATTATCTAGATGGTACAGAGATTTCCGAATTTTCAAATTTTCTTTGAATTTACCGATTTTTTCGATTTGAAACGTTAAAATCGTTAAATTTTCGAAATGGTCGAAAATGTTATATTGTTTTCGATTCGAATGCAGCAAAGTGTACAAACCAGAGAAAAACCTTCATCAAATGATTACAATGTAATATTTGATTAGAATTACACAGAGGCGTAACTAGAACCCTCAGGGCCCCAGTGCAAGAAACCATGATGGGCCCTCCTGACAATCCCCCCCCCCGAGCCCCATGGACATCCTCCCAGAAATCTGCCTCCCACGTGTCCCCTGGGACGTGCATCCAGCGCAATCACAGCGGCCCTTTACCATGTAATCAGCTGATCACATGTAAACAGATTTGCTGGTTATCCACAGCCCTTTCCTCCCACGCTGCATCTGGATGAGGAAAGGAGAGCCGTTAACTGGCAACAATGTCAGTAAATTGTTTACACTAACAATTTGTGCCCTGATCATCAGTGCAGCCTATCAGTGCCCTTTATCAGTGCTCATCAATGCTGCCTATCAGTGCCCATCAGTGCAGCATATCAGTGCCCATCAATCCCACTTATCAGTGCCCATTAGTGTCTCCTATCAGTGCTCATCAATCGCACCTATCAGTGCCCATTAGTGCCTCCTATCAGTGCTCATCAATTCTACTTATCAGTGCCTCCTATCAGTGCTCATCAATCCCACCTATCAGTGCCCATTAGTGCCTCCTATCAGTGCTCACCAATCCCACCTATCAGTGCCAATTAGTGCCTCCTATCAGTGCTCACCAATCCCACCTATCAGTGCCAATTAGTGCCTCCTATCAGTGCTCATCAATCCCACCTATCAGTGGCCATTAGTGCCTCCTATCAGTGCTCATCAATCCCACCTATCAGTGGCCATTAGTGCCTCCTATCAGTGCTCATCAATCCCACCGATCAGTGCCGCCTATCAGTGCTCTTCAATGCCGCCTATCAGTGCCATCTATCATTGCTCATCAATGCCGCCTATCAGTGCCATCTATCATTGCTCATCAATGCCACCTACCAGTGCAGTTGATCAGTGCTGCCTATCAATGCAAAACAGTGCTGCCTATCAGTGCTCATCAATGCCGCCTATCAGTGCCTCCTCATCACTGCAGCATATCAGTGGCCATTAATGCTGCCTATCAGTGCCCATCAGCGCTGCCTATCAGTGTCCATTAATGCGGCATATCAGTGCCCATTAATGATGCCTATCAGTACCCATCAGCGCTGCCTATCAGTGTCCATTAATGCAGAATATCAGTGCCCATTAATGCTGCCTATCAGTGTCCATCGGTGCTGCCTATCAGTGTCCATTAATGCAGCATATCAGTGCCCATTAATGCTGCCTATCAGTGCCCATCAGTGCTGCCTATCAGTGTCCATTAATGCAGCATATCAGTACCCATTAATGCTGCCTATCAGTGCCCATCAGTGCCACCTATCAGTGCCCATTAAAGCCTCCTATCAGTGCAGCCTATCGGTGCTCATCAATGCCTGCCTTCTCAGCACGGCAATGAGCTGAGAGCATCTCTCTCATGAAAGAGCTCAGAGCTGCAGTAATAGTTCTCCCTCTGTTCTCTCTCACAGGGTATAGGAGAGGACAGGAGACAGGCAACCCGCTCCTTCTCCCCACAATTCTCTCCTCCGTGTGTGTTCTGCGGGAAGTCAAGTGTGACTGTGAAGCTAATGAGCTCACACTTCCCATGGACTCGCAGAGCACAAACAGGAGAGGGGAGAAGGGGGAGCGGATCACCTGTCCCCTGTACTCTCCCATCCTGTGTGAGAGAGAACGGAAGAGAAGGGAGAACTATTAATGAGGCTCTGAGCTCTTCCATGAGAGAGACGCTCTCAGCTCATTGCCGTGCAACTAGCAACCTTACTGGGGCCCCCCGACAGTGGCCGAATGCCATGGCCCAGTCGCAAGTGCGACTGTTGCGACCCTGGTAATTTTGCCACTGGAATTACAATATAAACAAATTTTACTGAATGCTCTGAATAACGTAACAAAATTAGTCTGAAATTTGGTAAAATTAGTTTATATTGTAATTCGGGAATTCAGATATATCTGAATCTCCGAATAACGAAGAATTAATTTGAATATTAATAAGGAACGAAACAAAGCGCACATGTCTAGCATGATGACTCCATCTCCTACTAGCCTAAGATGGCACTGCTATCTATTCTTCCGGGGTCCATTAAGTAACAAAAATCCAATCTCCTCCGTTTTATTTTTCGGCTGCCAGGCAGCTTATCCCCCGATTCTGAAAGACCACTGTCTCCCCTCCCCTTACTGCTTGGGTTGATCTAATGAATGACTTTATGTTAATGGAAGAGAAACAAGCCAAAGAAATTGCCAATTGGGAGAAGTATAATAAGTTGTGGTGCATATGGATGCATTATTCTACCTCGGATAGATTTGGTAGACTTTTTACAATTTGATAGTGTGCGCCACTTGTCAAGTTCCTCCCTTCAACCGGACTTCCTAGTCACCGTACTATTCGATCTTGCTACTTGAAAAATTAGACTTTATGTGATTTACACTGTAATGACTTAATGTTGGTCTCTTTATACACTATTTCTTCTCTTTCCCTTTCCTTTTTCCCCCTTTTTTTTTCTTTTTTCCTTCTTATCTCTTTCTCATATTTTACTGTTTTGGGGATTGTCTGTTGAATTCTCGTTACTTGGATTCTAGTGTTATTGCAGATGTTCAAAAAAGAAAGGAAATTGTACCCATTTACTTCTTCCCCTTTCTTTACTTCTGTACCCAGAAGTTCTTTTCGTTTTCTTATGGTATGTTATGAAAAAATTCAATAAAATATATATTCAACATAAAAATAAGGTTATTGACTTGGCATACACTTAAAGTATCACTTAACCCACATCATAAAAAACTATCAATAAATAGTGTATTGCATGCTGTTTATACTCAGTCAGTCACTATGAGATTTGTTTTCTGTACAGTGGTATCTCGGGTCAAGAACAGAAGAGCTCACAAAAATTTGCTTCGGTTTGTGAACTCCGCTTCGGTTCACGAACACGATTTGTGTCCATTTTCCCTGCTCTGGTGAGATTGCGGGTCACAGAGAGACACTGAAAGTGTACAGTGCTGTGAAGACCGGTTCACACATAGGCGATCTGACTTCACGGGCGACTTTGCTAGGTGATTTGAACGCTACTTCAAGGCGACTTCAGCGCAACTTTGGGCGACTTACAATGCGACCGGAAGCGACCTCCATGCCAGGCGACTTTGCTTGTGTAAATTCTTTTCTCTTTCCTGTAAAGTCGCATCAATATAGATAGGGATCAGACTTGGAGGCGACTTCCATTGAATTCTATGGGCACAAGTTGGATATAAGTCGCCTTTGTGGTTCAAAAACAAAATAAAGGGCAGATTAACCAGATTTACATTGAACCCTATGGGAAAATTTGCATTGGTTCGCGACCAGAGTCAGTTCACAAATTAAGCTCGTGAACCGAGGCATCACTATATTCTGCAAAAAACCTGGTTGATCCTGCTGCTCTCTATCTTCCGCTTCTGTCCATGTCCCCAATTCAGCTAGGGATTTTGCAGCTGTGGTAGCAACTCTGCACATGCTCAGGTTTCAGTGAGTTTCTATGCTGAGCATTTCCTCCCCATCACATCTGAGCTGCCCATGTAACTATAGAGTTACAAATGTGGGTGTATACATAGTGGTAAATGACAGCCCACTCCCTCCCTCCTCCCCCATGTCCACTAACCAGCTAAACACAATGGGGGCAGGATATTACATGTATATTAATGGAGGCTTCACCTCCCTCTTATTCTAAGACACAGGCTGGAGAAGCGTGACACAGCCTGTGACTGACAGAAATCCACCCACACCATGTTATTGCCAAAAAAAAATAAAGATTTAATTTCAAATATATATTTGTATGACAATTTAGAACAGTTTATTGATATTATTTATGTATTATACTCTGTATTCCAAAGGCTGTTTTTTTTTAACATGTGACCAGCAGCAGAGGACTAAAAGCTCCTCCTGCTTATGTTTCCCTGCAGACAATCTGGGAAAGAGCTGAGTCATGTGAGAGCTGTGTATCGAAACTTAAGTACTTAATAATTACAGGGCCATCACCCACAGAAATAGAATGGATAATGTAAATTAAACAGTGTGTGTTTAGTATCACTTTAACCCCGGGTGGCGGCTTTTCTGCGCAAAATCACATATAGGTATGTGACTTTGCACTTCCGGGTCTGCGGCATGCATGCGCGCCGCCGCCGATCCACTCTCACTGTGATTGGACACAATGTGAGCCAATCAGCGGGTCTGGCAGACCCGATGTTGGCAGGGACAGGCCGATCGTTCCTGACAATGGCAGAACGGCGGTCCATCTATGCAAACAAGGCAGATTGCCATTCTGTTAGTAGGGAAGACAGAGATCCTGTGTTTCCACTAAGAAGGAAAGCGCATCAATGTCTTTTCACAGTTAAAGCACCCCCTGCACACAGTCAAAAATCACTCCCTAGGAACACATTTAATCCTTTGATCGCCCCTGATGTTAACCCCTTCCCTGCCAGTGTCATTAGTACAGCGACTGTGCATATTTTTTTAGCACTGATCACTGTATTGGTGTCACTGGTCCCCAAAAAAGTATCAAAGGAGCCAGTTAGTGTCCGATGTATCCACCGAATTCTCTCGGTCCCGCTATAAGTCGCTGATCGCTGCCATTACTAGTAAAAAATAAATAAATAAATAAAAATGCCATAAATCTATCCCCTAGACCAGTGGTTCTCAACCCTGTCCTCAAGTACCCCCAACAGGCCATGTTTGCAGGTTTTCCTTTATCTTGCACAGGTGCTTTAAATCAGAGTCAAGGGCTTGGTATTTTGGACAGCTATTTTATCCAGGAGCAATTCCCAAAATGTGGCCTGTTGGGGGTACTTGAGGACAGGGTTGAAAAGCACTGCCCTAGACCATAGGTCTCCAAACTATGGCCCTCCAGTTGTTCAGGAACTACAATTCCCATCATGCTTGAGTTTTACAATGTCTCATGGGACGTGTAGTTCCCCAACAGCTGGAGGGCCGTAGTTCGGAGACCCCTGCCCTAGATGCTATAATTTTTGCGCAAACCAATCAATATACGCTTATTGGGATTTTTTTTATCAAAAATATATAGTAGAATACACATTGGCCTAAATTGATGAAGACATTTGATTTTTTGCATTTTTTTTATTGGATGTGTATTATAGCAGAAAGTTTTTTTTCAAAATTGCAGGTCTTTTTTTGTTTATAGAGCAAAATTTAAAAACCGCAGAGGTGATCAAATACCACCAAAAAAAAAAGCTCTATTTGTGGGGAAAGGAGGACATTTGGGTACAGTGTCACATGATCGCCCAATTGTCAGTTAAAGTAACACAGTACTGTATCGCAAAAACTGGCCTGGTCATGAAGGAGGGTAAACCTTCCGGACCTGAAGTGGTGAAATTATTTTCACTGTTTAGCAGGCAGCAGCAAGTAAACACGGCATGAATGGAAACCAGTGCTGAAAGTCACATGGTGGTTGCCGTTGCTGACCACCTTTTTGGAAATTCTATTTGCCTAGCTGTCTCCTGCCTAAGTAGTATATGACTATTATTACTATACAGGATTTATTAGTAAATAGCACCAACAGTTTGCGCAAAGCTTTAGAACACTAACATGCAATCATTAGGATCAGAGTGAATTGAAAGCTTCTGATGAGTTTTGTTGTCCAGCTAGGTGGTTGGAAGTAATTAAAGACCAAGCACAAGCATGGCAGCCAGGAAACTGTTTTCAGGAGGAGCAACCAGCAATGGCAGCTGATGTGTTGCTCTGAGCACAAGTTTCCTTTACCATCACCTACAATACTGTACTCTGTGTGATCCAATGTGTATGCCATCAAAAGGTTGAGCAATCCTTTCTTGAGAAAATAAAAAGGTCAGCTGGTTTTGGCAGCTTCCTGGAAAAAAAGTGACACTGTGACTCAGTAGCAATAAGCTATGAGGATTAATGCTGCATTTATAAAAGAAGAATAAGCACATTTGTGCAATGAAATGGGTGATATACAGACACCACTTGTTGCAGAGGCCAACAGCTGAACAGCTGTAAGAGCGGATGATACATCCAGACACTTGGCAGGACAAGTTCGGTCTGGTCAGGCACAAAATGTGTGTTTTAATATACCCATTGCCTACACAATAGAAACAGCCATTTTGTATTTTAATACCATATCCTTGATAAGACATCCAGAGGCATCACTGAATCATTAAGCACCTATAGTATTTTCTTAAGGGCCCAGTTACTTCGCACTTGTTATGTCGCATGTTAGCGTGCATCGTGTTAAAGCGGTTGTCTACCCATTTTGTTTACTTTTACCTACAGGTAAGCCTATAATAAGGCTTCCCTGTAGGTAAAATGAATATCTCCTAAGCCTGCATGGTTTAGAAGATATTCCCTCTCTAACCCACTGCAGCATTACGGCGCATGCACCGTGTATGTCCCGGCAATAGTTCCGGACCTTGCCAGAAAGACGGGTCTTGCGCTCATGCGCGGGAGTGACGTCTCGCGGCTCCGGACAGTCACAGCGCCAGAGCCGCGTACCCGGAAGCAAGGTCTGAGGGAAGATGTCCACTCCCTCAGAGTGGACCGAGCAGCCTGGTTGGATCTTCGTTTCAAGGTGAGTATTTCATAATGAGCTAGTATGCAGTAGCTCATTATGCTATTGTCTTGCAGGTTTTTATTTTATTTTATTTTTCCAGGTAGACAACTGCTTTAAGGCAGCATCAGGGCCATATATACAGTATCTCACAAAAGTGAATACACCCCTCACATTTTTGTAAATATTTTATTCTATCTTTTCATGTGACAACACTGAAGAAATGACACTTTGCTACAATGTAAAGTAGTGAGTGTACAGCTTGTATAACAGTGTAAATTTGCTGTCCCCTCAAAATAACTCAACACACAGCCATTAATGTCTAAATCGCTGGCAACATAAGTGAGTACACCCCTAAGTGAAAATGTCCAAATTGGGTCCAAAGTGTCAATATTTTGTGTGGCCACCATTATTTTCCAGCACTGCCTTAACCCTCTTGGGCATGGAGTTCACCAGAGCTTCACAGGTTGCCACTGGAGTCCTCTTCCACTCCTCCATGATGACATCACGGAGCTGGTGGATGTTAGAGACCTTGCGCTCCTCTACCTTTTGTTTAAGGATGACACTCCCACCACCATGCTTGACTGTAGCCAAGACATACTTTTCTTTGTACTCCTCACCTGGATGCTGCCACACACGATTGACACCATCGGAACCAAATAAGTTTATCTTGGTCTCATCAGACCACAGGACATGATTACAGTAATCCATATCCTTAGTCTGCTTGTCTTCAGCACACGGTTTGCGGGCTTTCTTGTGCATCATCTTTACAAGGGGCTGCCTTCTCGGATGACAGCCATGCAGACCAATTTGATGCAGTGTGCAGCGTATGGTCTGAGTACTGACAGGCTGACCCTCCCACCCCTTCTATATCTGCAGCAATGCTGACACTCATATGGCTATTTCCCAAAGACAACCTCTGGATATGACGCTGAGCATGTGCAATCAACTTCTTTGGTCGACCATGGAGTGTAACCTGTCCTGTTAAACTGCTGTATGGTCTTGGCCACCATGCTGCAGCTCAGTTTCAGGGTCTTGGCAATCTTCTTATAGCCTAGGCCATCTTTATGTAGAGCAACAATTCATTTTTTCAGATCCTCAGAGAGTTCTTTGCCATGAGGTGCCATGTTGAACTTCCAGTGACCAGTATGAGAGAGTGAGAGCGATAACACCAAATTTAACACACCTGCTCTCCTTTTACACCTGAGACCTTGTAACACTAACGAGTCACATGACACCGGGGAGGAAAAATGTCTAATTTGGCCCAACTTGGACATTTTCACTTAGGGGTGTACTCACTTTTGTTGCCGGCGGCTTAGACATTAATGGCTGTGTGTTGAGTTATTTTGAGGGGACTGCAAATTTACACTGTTATACAAGCTGTACACTCAATACTTTACATTGTAGCAAAGTGTCATTTCTTCAGTGTTGTCACATGAAAAGATAGAATAAAATATTACAAAAATTTGAGGGGTTTACTCACTTTTTAAAGATACTGCATTTTTTTACTTGGGTATGGTTAACCTTGGGTACCTAGAGGGGAACAATGAGGCAGCGCGCAGTGCATAACATGGTGAATTATATGTGTGACAAAATTGTTCTAACAGTAGAAACAGCGTAAAACCTTAACTTACACCAGTGGTCTCTAAACTGGGGCCCGGGGCCAGATGCGGCCCTTTGCTTGCCTTTATCCAGCCCTTTGGACACTTTTCCTGCAGCTGACACCAATAATGTGGCATCATTCCTCAGATTGACACGATTGATGGGGCACCATTCCTCCCACTGACACCAATGATGGAGCACTATTCCTTCCACTGGCACCAGTGATGGGGTCCTATTCTTTCAACTGGCACCAAGGATGGGGGACAATTCCTTCCACTGTTACCAGTGGGGCATTATTTCTCCCACTCATACCATACCATACTTTTGCCTAGCAGCAAAAGGGTCGCTGGTTCAAATGCCAACCAAGACACTACCTGCCTGGAGTTTGCATGTTCTCCTTGTGCCTGTGTGGGTTTCCTCCGGGTACTCCGGTTTCCTCCCACACTCCAAAGACATGCTGGTAGGTTAATTTGATCCTGTTTAAATTGGCCCTGGTATATGTATGAATGTGAGTTAGGGACCTTAGATTGTAAGCTCCTTGAGGGTAGGGACTGATGTGAATATACAATGTATATGTAAAGCGCTGAGTAAAATTATGGCTCTATATAAGTACCTAAAATAAAAAAAATAAATACCAACAATGAGGCAATATTCCTCCCACTAAAACCAATGCTGGGGCATTGTTTACTTCCACTGATGCTGGGGCATTTTGTACTCCCACTGGCCACAGTTTGTTTAAAAAGTTTGGAGACCCCTGGTCTACACTGTGCCGTATGGCACAGTCCTTGCACCCCAAGGCCTCATGTTCATGTACAACTTAAATATGGGCATTCTTCTTTGCCTGGGAAGCCAATGTGCTGCATACAGCTATCTACAGCTACCCCTAGACATAAATGGCTGTGCACTGGTATAGGTCACTACTTGTGTAAATCTATGTATAGCTTAGTGATGTATTCTCCTCACTACTGACAGGACAATGTGGCAAGGAAAGACACCAACAATGAGGCCCAATGGCACCAATGATGGGACACAATTCCTCCCAATGACATTAATGATGGGACACAATTCCTCCCAATGACATTAATGATGGGACACAATTCCTCCCAATGACATTATTGATGGGGCACAATTTCTCTTTTTACTTCTAAACTTCTACTTTCTTTTTACATCTAATTAATGCTGCAAAGGCATATATCCTGCCTTCCTGGAAGAGCTCCACATTTCTGACAGTTGGAGGACCTTATGTTCTAAGCCAAGGTTCCTTGGAACTCTAGGGTCCCTCCAGAGATTCCTATGGGTTCTTTTAGCAAGAAGCAAGAGGCCTTAATATTCAGAAAAAGAAATATGCATTTTCAGCTCTTTGCAGCAAATTCATGTCTTCACAATACTTCCCATGACATTTCATATTTGACATTTGACAGGAGGTTGTGGTTCATGCTGCCCTCATTCTCACCATATCTCACACATCCGGAGTCACTAAACAGGCTGGCTCTTGTTTTTGCTTGTTTTATTTAGGGAATTAACTTGGATCGGGAAAAGGGGTGACTGTGAGATGCCCTATAGAATTGGTCTACAGGACCACCTATATACACGACAGTATATACAACTCTACTTTCTCCAGCACTTCACTTGCAGGCTATTACTCCTGACTAGAGTTGAGCGAACCCGGACTGTAAAGTTCGGGTCCGTACCGAACTTTGGGGTGTCCGGGACCCGGACCCGGACTTTTCAAAAAAAGTCCGGGTTCGGGTCCGGTGTTCTGGTAATTTTAATGAAAAATCTTAAAAATGCTGTAAAAAAGCCCAGGAAGGTCCTAGAGGTCTGCAAAAGGAAGGAAAATGTGGATAAGGGTGGGACAAGTGCCCTACAAAGAAATGGGGACAGGGAAATAACTTTAAATATTTTTAAAAAAATAAAAACATAAAAATGCAAAAATGGAGATCATCTTCAAAATGGGTCTGAAAAGTATTAATTAACATTAGAGGCCATAGAACTGTTCTAAAATCATCTTCAAACTATGTCCAAAAAGTATAAATAAGCCCAGAGTACCCATATCACTGTTCTGCAAAATGTGTGTATCACTTTAAATCAAACCGTCAATC
>BLSH010212574.1:1956578-1980044 GCA_018402905.1 Glandirana rugosa
CACCTCAACTAGGGACCTCGTCGTGTTCCCTCACCCTCTTATCGTCTCCACGATGACTCCTGTGAAATTTCATAAGTGACCTCAGCCACTCACTGTCTGGGACCCTCGACCTCCTGTTCCGACCTCGTCTGACCCTCTCCTTATCACCTGTTAGATACCTCCATAACTCTCGGTCAGTCCCCTTCCTCACAGTGACCCTCCTTTCGTCGGGCCACACCTTACCTTCTCCCTACCCGACCCCCAACATCAGGTAGTTTCGGGGTCGATCGTGGTTACATGATTCGATGTAAACTCCACAGAAACTGGGACCTGACATTACCCACCAGGTCTCCAGGACGACTGACGGGACAAAGTTCGGGTTCTGTCCGGACCCGAACCCGGACTTTGTCCCGAAGTTCTGCCGAACCAGCAGAACCCGGACTTCTAGAAGTTCGCTCAACTCTACTCCTGACCTGAAGGGAAATTTATCAGGCTCACATAACTCCTTTCTCTTCACCGCAGCTAGCACATGGTGAGGCCTGCTCTCAGTCAGCAGGACCTCTGGACCACCCATTACAGTCCAGGGTCAAAGACACCTCAAATGTAGCTTAGTACATTGGTGCTAGCTGGGGCTTTGATGGACTACAACCCCCAGCCCATCCCTCTTCCATTCCACACCGGGCTGCTTTCCTCCCAGTGACACTCCTTCCCCTGACTGGCTCTCAATACCTCCATAGATTGTCCACTATTCCTCTCCCAGTCTGCTCCAGCCTTGTCCTCCAGCTCCCAGGGTCTGTCACTCACCGACTCCAGTGAATACTTTAAAGTGTCCTCAGTAGCACCTCTGCTATTCTCCCACTCCCTTGTGCTGCTCCAGGGATCAACTCCACTCCTGGCCACACCCGAGTCTCCAGGCCTCAAGGTCACCCCCCAGACTGGGGGCTCCCTCCCAGTTAAAGCCTTCCACAGCACCTCTGCTACATCTTCATCACTTCCGCCTGAACTCTCCTCCCCTTGCTGGGCAGATCACTGTATTTAAGTAGGCCTGCCCCCTGCCAATTTCAGATGGGGATTGGTCAGGGCTCCTTAAGCACTTCAGTCCCAGAGCCCTTTTTTACATGTGTTGTTTACAAGTTAAAACCATTTTTTTTTTGCTAGAAAATTACTTAGAACCCCCAAACATTATATATATATTTTTCAAACACCCTAGAGAATAAAATGGCAATCATTGCAATACTTTTTGTCACACGGTATTTGCACAGCGGTCTTTCAAGTGCGATTTTTTTTTGGAAAAAATCACTTTTTTGCGTTAAAAAATAAGACAACAGTAAAGTTAGCCCAATTGTTTTGTATATTGTGATAGAGGATGTTACGCCAAGTAAATAGATACCATACATGTGAAAATTGTGCACACTCGTGGGATGGCGAAAAACTCCGGTACTTAAAAATCTCCATAGGCGACGTTTTAAACATTTTTAACAGTTACCAGGTTAGAGGTGCAGAGGAGGTCTTTTGCTAGAATTATTGCTCACACTCTGGCGATCGTGATGATACCTCACATGTGGGATTTGAACATTGTTTTCATATGCGGGCGCAACTTACATATGCGTTTTATTTGCTGCCCGAGCTTGCGGGGACGGTGGATCTTTAAAATTTTTTAATTTATTTTATTAACACTTTTCCTTTAAAAAAAAATAAATCTGATCACTTTTATTGCTATCACAAAGAATGTAAACATCTCTTGTGTTGGTAATATATGGTGACAGGTACTCTTTATGGAGGGATCGAAGGTCTAAAAGACCCCCATCCCTCCTTTCAACTTCACAGTATTCAGATCGCCAAAAACGGCCATTCTGAATGCTATCTTTTTTTATAACCGGCGCCGGTGGTACGGGAAGCCGGAGAAGAGCAGCGGACGGTGGCGGGGGGGGGGGGGGCTGTGATAATGACCGAGCGGCTCCCGAGCCAGATCGGCCATTATCACCGGATAGCCGGCCGCCTGCTCTAAAGAAAGGTGTTGGGTATAGCCTGTAGCTGCAGACTATACCCCGATATATCCACTTAAAGCTGCCACCATTTATAAATGGCGATTTGCATTAAGTGATTAACATACACAGAAATTGACACCTCCTCATCCATCCCCCCTTCCAGCACTTTCTGGAACCAAGGGTGGAGTATCCAAGGGGTGCCCCTCTCTGAAATCTCCAGCCTACTCTGAGCCACTCCCCTGCCCAGATCAAAACATCCAGGCCTGCAATTTACATCAGGCCTGTCTAAATTTTGCCTCTCCTAGCAAAAAACCTCTACAAAAAAGCCTACACTATGGGGGTGCTACACATGCTACACATGACTACACAGGTTAGGCATTCTGTAGCAGTCACTTTAGTGCAAAGCGCAAGTACATATCATTTAGTTAAGCCTCTTCTCCATTCCTCTCCTTGGCAGCAGTTAGGACCAATTTCCCATGGATATTAAGTTCACAGCCTTTCTATCGCCCAGTCTAAGGACCCGTGGTTGAGGGTCAGGGGGACAAAGTGCTTCTTTTAATATATATGTCTCTTCCCAGTGTCCATTACATAGCTTTGGCCAGCCGGGCATGCTCCCAGATGACTTTGTGCACGCTGCTACAAGACCTGCAGAAGAAGGTCGGGGAGACAGGACGACTGCAATGCTTTGTCCTATGATCCGTACTACCTTGCTTGGAAATTTAGCTCTGCAATGGGCCCTTTGAGTCAGCCCTCTGTAGGACATGGGTACTCAATCAGTGGCCCTCCAGCCGTTGCAAAACTACCAAAAGTGCCATCATTCCTCTGCCTTTGGGATTCATGTTTGTACCCGTCAGCCTTGCAATGCTTCATGGTTTACAAATTGTTTTTAAAAATTAATGTGTGAAAAGTGTGGCGTGCATTTGTATTCAGCCCCCCTGAGTCAATACTTTGTAGAACCACCTTTCACTGCAATTACAGCTGCAAGTCTTTTTGGGGATGTCTCTACCAGCTTTGCACATCTACAATGATATTTTTGCTCATTCTTCTTTCCAAAATAGCTCAAGCTCTTCAGATTGGATGGAGAGCGTCTGTGAACACCAATTTTCAAGTTTTGCCACAGATTCTCAATTAGATTTAGGTCTGGACTTTAACTGGGCCATTCTAACACATGAATATTCTTTTATATAAACCAGTGATTCTCAAACTGTGTGCCGTGTGAGATTTACAGGTGTGCCATGGGAGTTTTGAAAAATATTTAAAATTGCTAGCATTTTGAAACCTTGAACATATTGAAACATTAAGGGTCCTTTCACACGAGCTGATCGTTCGGGTCCGCCTGTCAGTTTTTTTGGCAGACCTGAACGGACGCTCCATTGTCCTCTATGGAGCGATGGATATCAGTGATGACATATCCGCTGACATCCAATCCGCTCCGATCCGCTAAACGCAGAGTGATGGAAACCCTATATTCCATCCGTCTGGCTGATTGGTTGAACACGGACAGGCGATCATCCGATCCTCCATAGAGGAGAGCGGAGCTCTGACAGGCGTGCAGAAACGATCCTGTCATCTGCCGGCTCAGCGGAGTTCAACGGATGGATCCCCGCTGAGCAGTGGAGCCGATCAAAATGGGCTCCGCTCGTGTGAAAGGACCCTTAATGGTAAATCAAAGTCACAAATGTTAAAACAGTAACATATATAAAAACCTAATCTCTGTCATACGCAAGACTTGAGTGAGATATCGGGAGAATTTGATCGCACTATTTATATTATAATAATAGAGACTGTTCCATTCCAACTTTGATGCTTATACTGTAAATAAAGTTTGTTCATTTGTTAGCGATGGAGAAATACTTAATCAAGTCTGGAACTCTGAAAGAGAAACTGTTAAATGAAAAGCAAGGAAGCAAATGAAAATAAAATTAAATATATATGTAAAAATAGATAAGTTCTTCACAAAAATTGTTAAATCTTTTCAGGTATGCCGTGAAAATTTTTAGATCTTTTTGGTGCGCCGCAAGACAAAAAGTTTGAGAAACACTGATCTAAACCATTCCATTGTATCTCTGGCTGTATGTTTAGGGTCGTTGTCCTACTGGAAGGTGAACCTCTGCCCCAGTCTCAAGTCTTTTGCAGACTCTATCAGGTTTTCTTCTAAGATTGTCCTGTATTTGGCTCCATCCATCTTCCCATCAACTCTGATCAGCTTCCCTGTGCCTGATGAACAACAGCATCCCCACAACATGATGCTGCCACCACAATGCTTCACGGTGGGGGTGGTGTGTTCAGGGTGATGTGCAGTGTTAGTTTTCCGCCACACATAGCGTTTTGCTTTTAGGCCAAAAAGTTCAGTTTTGGTCTCATCTGACC
The DNA here is from genome assembly GCA_018402905.1 of Glandirana rugosa. Lineage (NCBI taxonomy): Eukaryota > Metazoa > Chordata > Amphibia > Anura > Ranidae > Glandirana > Glandirana rugosa. The sequence goes on from BLSH010212574.1 coordinate 1,960,916, forward strand.
AGAGCACCTTCTTCCACATGTTTGCTGTGTCCCCCACACGGCTTTCGGCAAACTGGACTTCTTAAGGCTTTCTTTCAACAATGGCTTTCTTCTTGCCACTCTTCCATAAAGGCCAGATTTGTGGAGAGCACGACTAATAGTTGTCCTGTGGACAGATTCTCCCACCTGAGCTGTGGTACCATGGACCTCTTGGCTGCTTCTCTGATTAATGCTCTCCTTGCCCGGCCTGTCAGTTTAGGTGGACGGCCATGTCTTGGTAGGTTTGCAGTTGTGCCATACTCTTTCCACTTTCGGATGATGAACTGAACAGTGCTCCGTAAGATGTTCAAAGCTTGGGATATTGTTTTTATAACCTAACCCTGCTTTAAACTTCCCCACGACTTTATCATTGACCTGTCTGGTGTGTTCCTTGCCTTTCATGATGCTCTTTGTTCACTGAGGTTCTCTAATAAACCTCTGAGGGCTTCACAGAATGGCTGCATTTATACTGAGATTAAATTACACACAGGTGGACTCTATTTACTAATTAGGTGACTTCTGAAAGCAATTGATTCCACTAGATTTTAGTTAGGGGTATTAGATGAAAGGGGGCTGAATATAAATGCACGCCACACTTTTCAGATATTTATTTTAAAAAGTTTGGAAACCATTTATCATTTTCCTTCCACTTCACAATTATGTACCATTTTGTGTTGGTCTATCACATAAAATTCCAATAAAATACATTGGTTGTAAAATGACCAAATTTGGAAAATTTCAAGGGGGTGAATACTTTTTCAAGGCGCTGTAGATGGACACCTGCTTGATGACTGGCTACACCACCTCCCCAACTGGAAACCCCCCTCCGATCAGGGCTTTCATTTCCTCTCCCCTTACATATCTCCTTCTCTCTCCTCTCCCCACCTTCTTCGTTGACCTCTATCCATGGTTCCCCTTCCTCTCTCTACATATCTCTCTGATCCTACCCCATACATGGACCTTCTATCCTCCTCTTGCATTTCAGTCCCAACGTCCCCCCCACGGAAAAGATAAAACTATGGACAGCACACAATGGGTCTCACTATTTCTTGTTATAGTTTTTAATGACTCAGATTGTTGTATTGGTTGTGATTTTCTTGCAATATTTGTAATATACCCATCGACAAAGTGTGATGTTGGACGCAAACCCTTCACACCCCTAGCTACTTTTTTCATGACACATTCTGATTTCATGGCACCACCATTCTGTGTGAAGCCAGTAGATAAAAGAATGAAAAAAGATATAATCAATTTTTTTTTTTAATTATTAAGAAAAAAATAATAGAGTGCAAACTAGGGATTAACTGGCACGGCTTCAAACCTCAAATATCACAGGAGCAAGACCCCTAACACAATGCCACATTCCAGGACATATATGGGCCATGCAAACTGTGAGCTCATTGTCAAAGTCTTTGCTCCTTGAAGCCACACCATCTCGATTTTATTTGCTTGTTGAAACTGTTCAGTTTTAGGACAGCGGGGGGAGGTCACACCTGTTGTTGGAACTTGATAGAAGGCTTATTTATAAACTTTCAGAGCTTGGGATTCTTGCAGAGCTGGATTGCGCTGACGTCCGGAGGGGAAGGTCACTGAAATGCTTGTTTATAAAAGCAGCAGCAGCAACTGGAAAATCCATAAAACTCTGAAATGATGAAATTAACAAGCTATCCGATCAGGCAATTCAGGGCCCGTATGTGCTTGCAGACAAGCCAGTCAGGTTCAAGGAGAATGCTTTAGATAGGACAGAAACTGGGCTTTTGGAACACAGAGCTGTTTTTCCATTAATCGATCAATCAAAAAAAAAAAAAGTCATGCTTCTGGGCGTTATGTCCACCCTTTATTGTGGCTGTTCTGCGAAAAAGAGGAGTGAACGAAAATTCCAGCCTAGGCCCTGCTCTCAATGTGCATATTAAAAATAATTTTAAAAAATAGCTTTCTGCATAATTTTAAAAAAATGCTTCTGGGTATTATTATTAATATTATTATTATTATTTTTATTATACAGGACTTATATATTGCCATTTGACAACAGTTTAACAATCTAAAGGGAAACAGTACAGTTACAATACAATAACACAAGAGGGTTAAGAGGGCATTGTTCATAGGAGCTTACAATCTAATAGCATTTATTGTAGTTGTTCTGTGAAAAAGAAGTGAATGAAAATTCCAGGCTAGGCCCTGCTGTTAAGGTGCATATTAAAAATAATTTTAAAAAATAGCTTTCTGCATAATTAAAAAAATTGCTTCTGGGTATTATTTTTAATATTATTATTTTTATTATACAGGACTTATATATTGCCATTTGCCAACAGTTTAACAATCTAAAGGGAGACAGTACAGTTACAATACAATAACACAAGAGGGTTAAGAGGGCATTGTTCATATGAGCTTACAATCTAATAGCATTTATTGTAGTTGTTCTGGCCCTGCTGTTAAGGTGCATATTAAAAATATTTTTAAAAAATAGCTTTCTGCATAATTAAAAAAAATTGCTTCTGGGTATTATTATTAATATTATTATTATTATTTTTATTATACAGGACTTATATATTGCCATTTGCCAACAGTTTAACAATCTAAAGGGAGACGGTACAGTTACAATACAATAACACAAGAGGGTTAAGAGAGCATTGTTCATAAGAGCTTACAATCTAATAGCATTTATTGTAGTTGTTCTGTGAAAAAAGAAGTGAATGAAAATTCCAGGCTAGGTCCTGCTGTTAAGGTGCATATTAAAAATAATTTTTAAAAAATAGCTTTCTGCATAATTTAAAAAAAATGCTTCTGGGTATTATTATTAATATTATTATTTTTTATTATACAGGACTTATATATTGCCATTTGCCAACAGTTTAACAATCTAAAGGGAACCAGTACAGTTACAATACAATAACACAAGAGGGTTAAGAGGGCATTGTTCATAGGAGCTTACAATCTAATAGCATTTATTGTAGTTGTTCTGTGAAAAAGAAGTGAATGAAAATTCCAGGCTAGGCCCTGCTGTTAAGGTGCATATTAAAAATAATTTTAAAAAATAGCTTTCTGCATAATTTAAAAAATGCTTCTGGGTATTATTATTAATATTATTATTTTTTTATTATACAGGACTTATATATTGCCATTTGCCAACAGTTTAACAATCTAAAGGGAACCAGTACAGTTACAATACAATAACACAAGAGGGTTAAGAGGGCATTGTTCATAGGAGCTTACAATCTAATAGCATTTATTGTAGTTGTTCTGTGAAAAAGAAGTGAATGAAAATTCCAGGCTAGGCCCTGCTGTAAAGGTGCATATTAAAAATATTTTTAAAAAATAGCTTTCTGCATAATTAAAAAAATCTTGCTTCTGGGTGTTATATGCACTTATTATTATTATTATTATTATTCTTTTTATTATACAGGAGTTATATATTGCCAAAAGTTTAACAATCTAAAGGGAGACAGTACAGTTACAATACAATAACACAAAAGGGTTAAGAGGGCATTGCTCATAGGACCTTACAATCTAAAAGCATTTACAGGCGGTCCCCAGGTTGCAAACAAGATAGGGACTGTAGGTTTGTTTTTAAAGCGCAGTTCCACCCTTTCCTTATGTTTATTAAAAGTCAGCAGCTACAAAAAGTGTAGCTGCTGACTTTTAATAAACCGACACTTACCTGTCTCCTGGTCCAGCGATGGAGCCGCACGAAGCCTTGCTCCTCTCCTCCTCCCCTCCGCGGCGCTGGCATTGCTACTGTGGGCACCCGGCTGCGGCTTCACGGCCGGGCGCACACTGTGCTTTGTGATTGGTCCTGAAGTCTTCTAGGACCTGTCCTGTTTCCCAGAAGACTTCAGTGGGGGGGGGAGGAGACCTTCCACTTCCGATCGCCTAAGGTGACCGGAGCGGAAGTACCCCTAAAAATCGTGTATCCCCACCCCCTCCTCCCCAAAAGCTCAGTTTCAGCATCCAGAGCTGGGGAGGAGGACTTAAAGTGGAAGTTCCACTTTTGGGTGGAACTCCGCTTTAAGTTGAATTTGTTTGTAAGTCGGAACAGGTACATTTAAGTGTAGCTTCAGACAAAAAAACTATTTTTAAGCTTTTTGGATAGCATAGGGAAGGGCTAACATCCCTGTAATGTTTGTTTTGCAGTCTATGTTTCTTTTCAGAGGATTTTACCTCACTTCCTGTCCCAATGATAATTGGATTTTGAAAATTTTGGCTTGTTGTGGAAACCAACCTTGGCGATAAAGCCACACAAAGGTGTGTCCTATGTCTACATACTTTTGCTAATAAGAGTCCCTTATTCCCCTCTCAGAAAGTTGGGAGGTATAATAAAGCATCAGTGGAGTCACCTTTTCCCATAACTCTTACGGGAGTGAATTTCCCTTCCTAGGGGGAGATTTCCTCTCACTTCCTGTTGTCTCCTTCCGTTTGTAAGTAGGAGTCGTTTGTAAGTCAGATGTTTGTAACTAGGGGACCTCCTGTATTGTGAATATGTAGAAAAGTGAATGAAAACTACAATAAACCAGGCCCTGTTCTTAACCACTTCAGCCCCGGAAGGATTCGCCCACTTCCTGACCAGGCCATTTTTTGCGATACGCCACTGCGTCGCTTTAACTGACAATTGTACGGTCATACAACGCTGTGCCCAAAAAGAATTTATGTCCTTTTTTCCCACAAATAGAGCTTTCTTTTGGTGGTATTTGATCACCGCTGCAGTTTGCTATAAACAAAAAAAGAGCGACAATTTTGAAAAAATAAACCAATATTTTTTACTTTTTGCCATAATGAATATCCCAACAAAAATCTAAAAAGAGGAATTTCTTCCTCAGTTTAGGCCAATATGTATTCTGCTACATATTTTCGGTAAAAAAATCGCAATAAGCGTATATTGATTGGTTTGCACAAAATTTATAGCGTCTACAAAATAGGGGATAGATTTATGGCATTTTTATTATTTTTCTTTATTTTACTAGTAATGGCGGTGATCTGAGATTTTTAGCAGGACTGCGACATTGCGGCGGACAGATCAGACACTTTTGACACTTTTTTGGGGCCAGTGACATTTATACAGCGATCAGAACTAAACATAGCCACTGATTACTGTATAAATGTCACTGGCAGGGAAGGTGTTAACACTAGGGGGTGATCAAGGGGTTAAAAGTGTTCCCTGGGAGGTGTTTCTAACTGTATGCGGGCTGGGCTGACTCAACAGATGATCTCACTCAACTCCCCTGTTAGAACGGGGATCTACTTTGTTTACACTGGCAGATCCCCGCTCTGCCTGTCCCTGTAGAGAAACCTCTGGTGGCCGGTGGACAGTCTGACCCACCCGCTGATTGGCTCCCCCGCTAGCCAGCGGGCACGCACACACGCGCCCACATCACACGTTCCCGCGAGCAACATACAGCTACAGCGACAAATCGACAGCGGCTGGTCGGCAAGTGGTTAAGGCGCCTATTAAAAATAATTTCAAAAAATAATTCTCTACATAATTTAAAAAATCTTGCTTCTGGGTGTTATATGTACCCATCATTATTATTATTAATATTATTATTTTTATTATACAGGACTTTTATATTGCCAACAGTTTTACAATCTAAACGGGGACAGTACAGTTACAATGCAAAAACACAAAAGGGTTAAGAAGGCATTGCTCATAGGAGCTTACAATCTAAAAGCATTTATTGTGCTTGTTCTGTGAAAAAAGAAGTGAACAAAAATTCCAAGCTAGGCGCTGCTCTTAGGGGGCAAAGATAATTAAAAAAACAATTTTCTGCATGATTTAAAAAAAAATAGCTTCTGGGTATTATGGGCACCCATTATTATTATTAATATTATTATTTTTACTATACAGGACTTATATATTGCCAACAGGTTTACATTCTAAAGGGAGACAGTACAGTTACACAAGATGGTTAAGAGGGCATTGCTTATAGGAGCTTAAAATCTAATAGCATTTATTGTGGTTTTTCTGCTCCAGTGCTTTTTTCTGCATTCAAAATTCATAGAAAGTAGGTTACCTGGTTTTCAAGAAAAAAAAGGAGAATATGCTGCATTTTCCAGCAAACAACTGTACTGGAACACGGTAAAATGCAAAAAACCTGCACCAGAACATACTGAAACGCATCAAAACACACTGGACGCTAGTACAGTGAAAAAAAATAATCTGGAATGCATCTGAAAAAGCATTGAAAATGCAACAAAAATACACTGGAACACATAAAAAATGTATTAAAAATGCACATGCAGATACGCATCCCGAACGGATCTGGAGGGCGTTTTTGTGGTGCGAACTGGCATTCATAGCATTTATTGTGATTGTCCTGTGAAAAAAAGAAGTGAATGAAAATTACAGGTTAGGCCCTGCTCTTGCAGTAAAAATAATTAAAATGTTTTTTTGCATAATTAAAAAATGTAAAAAAAATGCTAATGGGTGTTATGTCCACACTTTATTGAGGTTGTTCAAAAATGAATGAAAACTATGGGACTAGGCCAGAGGTGGGCAGTTCATTTTACCAAGGGCCCACATGAGAAACAGTGACTGTTGTGGAGGGCCGAACTTTAAACACAACTCCATGCAAAAAAAAGCAGTTTTCCTTTGTGGTGGGGCTGTGCCTGCACTGCTAGGGCTAACTGCTCATTTTGTCCAGGGGAAAGTAGAAAGGCAACACTCATCTGATTCTCTGTTCCACCGGCAAACAGCGATCCCCCACAATCCAGTGGTGGACTGTTCCTGATGTCCTTACGCCCAGAGCAAGGCTTGATGACTTCATAAACAGTCCACTGTACAGGACCGCTAGGCCGTGGGGGGTGGTGGTAGTAGCTTCAGGGATCGGTCTTGTGCAGGGAAAATCAGAGGATCAGGCAGGTACAGTATCTCACAAAAGTGAGTACACCCCTCCCATTTTTGTAAATATTTTATTATATCTTTTCACGTGACAACACTGAAGAAATGACACTTTGCTACAATGTAAAGTAGTGAGTGTACAGCTTGTATAACAGTGTAAATTTGCTGTCCCCTCAAAATAACTCAACACACAGCCATTAATGTCTAAACCGCTGGCAACAAAAGTGAGTACACCCCTAAGTGAAAATGTCCAAATTGGGCCCAATTAGCCATTTTCCCTTCCCGGTGTCATGTGACTCATTAATGTTTCAAGGTCTCAGGTGTGAATGGAGAGCAGGTGTGTTAAGTTTGGTGTTATCGCTCTCACTCTCTCATACCGGTCACTGGAAGTTCAATATGGCACCTCATGGCAAAGAACACTCTGAGGATCTGAAAAAAAGAATTGTTGCTCTACATAAAGATGGCCTAGGCTGTAAGAAGATTGCCAAGACCCTGAAACTGAGCTGCAGCACGGTGGCCAAAACCATACAGCGGTTTAAAAGGACAGGTTCCATGCAAAACAGTCCTCGCCATGGTCGACCAAAGAAGTTTAGTGCACATGTTCAGCATCATATCCAGAGGTTGTCTTTGGGAAATAGACGTATGAGTGCTGCCAGCATTGCTGCAGAGATTGAAGGGGTGGGGGGGATCAGCCTGTCAGTGCTCAGACCATACGCTGCACACTGCATCAAATTAGTCTGCATGGCTGTCATCCCAGAAGGAAACCTCTTCTAAAGTTGATGTACAAGAAAGCCAGCAAACAGTTTGCTGAAGACAAGCAGACTAAGGGCATGGATTACTGGAACCATGTACTGTGGTCTGATGAGACCAAGATAAACTTATTTGGTTCAGATGGTGTCAAGCGTGTGTGGCGGCAACCAGGTGAGGAGTACAAAGACAAGTGTGTCTTGCCTACTGTCAAGCATGGTGGAGTGTCATGGTCTGGGGCTGCATGAGTGCTGCAGGCACTGGAGAGCTACAGTTCATTAAGGAAACCATGAATGCCAACATGTACTGTGACATACTCAAGAAGAGCATGATCGCCTCCCTTTGGAGACTGGGCCACAGGGTAGTATCTCCAGCCCTAAACCCTATTGCGCATCTGTGGGGCATCCTCAAATGGGAGGTGGAGGAGCGCAAGGTCTCTAAAATCCACCATCCACCGTGATGTCATGGAAGATTGGAAGAGGACTCCAGTGGTAACCTGTGAAGCTCTGGTGAACTCCATGCCCAAGAGGGTTAAGGCAGTGCTGGAAAATAATGGTGGCCACACAAAATATTGACCCTTTGGGCTCAATTTGGACATTTTCACTTAGGGGTGTACTCACTTTTGTCAGATACTATATCTCCTACATATCCTATGTACAGTATATAGGCATAGCTTCAGACTGTCCCTGATTTCGAGGAACTGTCCCTGAATATATATATATATAATGCACTTTTTATCTTTCAAAACGTGTTTTCCAGTGCTAAATGTTTCATCCAATTTCTAAATTGCTGCATTTGTAAATTCTAAAAGACAGTATAAAGTAATATAAACAGTAAAAAAAAAAACACTTGTGGGTTTTCCTTTGTACATTTCCCCTTAAAGGGGTGTGTCCTATACCTACATTACTTTTGCTAATAGGTGTCCCTTGTTCCCATCTCAAAAAGTTGGGAATTATGGAATAGCGGCAGCCAAAGAGCCGGATGTTGCCCTGTGGCCGCAGTTAGCCTAGATTTGGGCTTGGCCCTGCTCTTCAGGCTCACAATAAAAAAAAATTATAAAAAAATATAAGAATTTTTAGCAAAATTGTAAACCCCTTAACTAGGTCCCTGAGAGTTTGGTCTTTTTAATTTTCAAGGGAAAGTTTGCAGCGGACCTTTCTCCATTTGCATACAATCCTCTTACTTGCCCCCCCCTCCTTTTATACCATAGCAGAAAAAATATTTTTAAACCTTAAATACTATAATAATAATATTAACATTTTTTTTTATATCTTTGTTTCCTTATTCCTCTGCTAGGCGAGGATAACCTATCTGCTACCATTGCTGCCTCCTGAGATGTCTAAGTCATGCAACCCGGAGGCAGTGAACCTGATTCTGCACATGTGCAAACAGGTGGCTGGTCTTTGAAAGTTTCATGGCAGCGCAGTCTGTGTCTGCACAGGGGAAAAGCAGCGCATGCGCAGGCACACCACGTGTTTCTGTGAGGTCTAGGGACATTACGGTGCGTCTGCACATGCCCAGTTCCTAGATGGCAGTGCAGGAGCACAGAGAAAATCGGGAACTTTCCCTGCAATAAGACAACCCTGAAGTGGTATGTCTTTATGTATTACAAATATATTTATATAGCACAGACAATTTACATATTGCACATTCATATTAGTCCCTGCCTTCAGCCTAGGTTCACATAGGTGCGATGCGCCGGGAACCAGCACGATTCCAGTGTGGGTTCCCGCATCACACCTTTCCCAAAGACAGTTCACACTGCCCTCTACGAACCGCCGCGGGAGTCAATGTTAATGACACCCCCAGATCGGTTCACAGATCGCAGTGCAAACTGTGAACTCACACAGGAATCCGAGCGCATAGGTGAGAACACCCATGTGATCCGCTTCCAGTGTGGGAAAAAAAAGGTCCCTGAACCTTTTTTTCTGCGAATCCAATGCGAGTTCAGCCATACAACTTTATGGCTGAACTCGCATCGCACATACATTGCGGTGCAGGTGCCAATCACATGCGATGTCTGTGATCGCACTAATGTGAGCCTGGGCTCAAGGAGCTTACAGTCTAAGTTATCTATGTAACATGCATACATATACACATGCTAGTGCCAATTTAGATAGGAGCCAATTAACATACCAGAACATCTTTAAAGCATAGGAGGAAACCCATGCATGCACAGGAGGAACATGAAAACTCCATGCACGTAGTGACCAGGATGTGAACCGTAAACCCCTGTGCACCAAAGAAGAATCGCTAACTGCTAAGCCAGTAAGTATGTTTTATTTTAGTTGCATACAAGGACAAGTGTTAGGGATTTTAAATGTCATTTCATATAGTTTGGGTGATGCTCTTTAAGGATATTAAAAAAATACAAAAAGGATTTTCTGTTTCTATTAGTAGCTAAGTGAAGAAACAAGCAGGCTTGCTGTGGCTGTGCGTTGTGTTTTGCTGGTTAAATCCCAAAGTTGAGGTCAGGAAAGCTTGATTTTCACTTGGTGACTGATAGATGAACAGGTGCTCAGAGGGTGTACAAGTGTCAAGTGAACAAGCTGCTTAGAAATGTACAATTTGCAAGGCTCTTCATAATGCTGACCGGACCCTTCTCAGCTGACAGAATTTTTACCCCTTCCACACCAAAATTAGTCCGCACGCATCTGTGTCTCAGCAGTTGACTGCAGTAGAATGGAGGAAAACAAAAGCAACTTGTGTATGTTGGCTCCTCATTTGAACACCAGTGGACCGAAGCCAAAAGTGTCCAGAATATAGGAACATGCCTCAGATGAACCTCTAAATAACGAGGCTGAAAGAACAGAGCTAAACTGCGCTAATCGGTATAATAAAGACTGGGGACACATATGATGGGGGAGGAAGACACAGCTGACTGTGAACTTTATTCTGAGAAATAAATGTAATGGGCTGAGTAGAATTAATTGTAAAAGGAGCAAACGGCATTAGAAGAGTTGGAGTTCCCTTAGGCTGGATTCACACAAGTCCGGTGCGAATTCCAGCCTGTCTGCTGCCGGGAAGGGGCGGAGCCGCCGTTCGGCAGCTCCTGTCCGTTCCCACAGCACAGCAGCTGCGGGGGGGAGAGATGGGGGAGGGGCTACGAGCAGGGAAAATATCCCCGTTCAGTGCGGAGTGCATCTCCGTGTTAGATGCGCTCCCACTGGACTCAACGGGCTGGGAATTCGCAAAGCATTGCACAAAAAACGTGTGCATTTTTGTGCAATGCGGAGTGCGAATGCACCGCACATATGTGAACCGGACACATTGAAAACAATGTGTTTTCAAGCGTCCTGCGAATTGGATGCGATTTAAGCTGCATCCAATTCGCATAGGTGTGAACCCAGCCTGAGTATTGACAATATCATCAGGATTATTCAAAGCACATCTTAGTGGAAAGGAAAAATACTCCCTTGCAGTGGGACTGCCCCCAGTACTTGCTTAGGTCTAGGGTGACCACAAAAAATTTAAAATTGTACCAAATACTTAAAGCGGTAGTAAACCCATCCATTTAACAGTTTAAAAACCAGTTACATTTCCGGCACGTGCCGGAGATGTAATACTCCCATTGGTTGGGCTCTAAACCAAACTGTCAAACCATCCAATGGCTGGTGTCATAGCTGATCACATGTGCAGCATCACGGCAGTTGTAGGTGAAACAGAGGCCAAGATGGCAGCTTCCTTGGCTGAAAATGATAGGAGGGTTTACTACCACTTTAAAGTAGTTGTCAACCCTGGACAACTACTTTAACCTACAGGTAAGCCTGTAATACGGCTTACCAGTAAGTTCCCTGCATATCCCCTAACGTGTACGGTTTAGGAGATATACAGTGTATATCTCCTAAACCTAACGTCATCGGGCACATGCGCAGTGAAAAAGCGGTCTCCGTGCCGTTCTTTCACTGAGATCGTGCCACGAGTGGCAGCTGCCACGCACATGTGTGGGAGTGACGTCACGCGACTCCAGCCAGTCGCAGAGCCAGAGTCTGCAGCCCTGGAAGGAAGAGGGGCAGAAGATGGACTCTTCCTACTGCAGGGACAGCGCCGGACATTGCGGGCTTCCAATGCAGGTAAGTGCCACATAATGGGCTGATATCCGATTCCCATTATGCTTTTACATTGCAGGGTAATAAAGAGGAAGTAAAACCTATCAGGGTTTACTTCCGCTTTAACGCAATTTTCCTTTCCTTGTGCTATTTCATGGCAGCATACATGTGGTAGTATGCTGCTACCATGTTGGCACCAGGAAAATGGAAAATTGCATCAAATACTTACCGTAATTTCCCTTTCCTGGTGCCGTTTTATGGAAGCTTACATGTGGTAGTATGCTGCTGCCATGTTGGCACCAGGAAAAAGGGAAATTGTATCAAAAACTTACCATAATTTTCCTTTCCTGGAAGCAATTCATGACAGCTTACATGTGGTAGTATGCTACTGCCATGTTGGCACCAGGAGAATGGAAAATTGTATCAAATACTTACCGTAATTTTCAATTCTTGGCGCCAATCAATGGCAGCATACTACAAATTACAACATGTATGCTGCAATGTTGGCGCCAAGAAAGCAGTTTTACTTACATGATCCTTCACACCCCCAACAGATGGCATTCTCTTTTCTCTCCTACGCTTTGGCAATGTACTGTCCATCGGCATCCTCATGTCCAATGCAAGGTTATGGGACATCAGAGGACCAACCATTGGAGTGTAGGCTTTGGGGACCAGGCTTACAGCAAGGAGAAGCTTGCAGGTGTGGAGCATCAGATAAGTAAACCTGCATTTTTCGGTCCCTTAGACCTAAATGAGCATTTAACATTTGCAGTATGGAGGGAAACCCACTGCAAGTGATGATTTTTGATTTCCCTGGTGGTCAGCTCTGTTATGACTGTGCCAAAATGCACCACATTACTAATGCAAAAACTTACCTTTCTGGCATTTATGTAACTGCCTATAACTAGATTAAATCCAGCTCAGAGTTTGAAGATCTATACGGGTACCTACATCCCTAATTAAATGTAGAAATTTCCTACCAAAGGAAGGAGAAAGGGGCTGTGGGATTTTATTGGTACCGACATAAGCTTACATAATCAATTTCTTTAAACTCATAACGTTTATTTATGTAGAAACAACATTGTGTTAAAAATAGTACACATTGTGTTAAAAATAGTACATGTGCTCAAAAAAATTGACAGTACACATGAATGATATGTGTTATCATACGGTCTATAGCACTGTGTTTTTCAACATGTTTCGCAGCAAATCCGCTTCTTCAGGAGATTGCCACAATTGCTTATGACCAGACACTGAAAATAATAAGAGGACTTTAGTGTACATACAGGCAGTCCCCTAGTTACAAACATCCGACTTACAAACGACTCCTACTTACAAACGGAGGGAGACAACAGGAAGTGAGAGGAAATCTCCCCCTAGGAAGGGAAATTCACTCCTGTAAGAGTTATTATGGGAGAAAGGTGTCTCCACTGAAGCTTTATCACCAAGTTTTGTTTCCACAACAACCCAAAATTTTCAAAATCCAATTATGATTGGGACAGGAAGTGAGGTGAAATCTTCTGAACAGAAACCTAGACAGCAAAACAAACATTACAGGGGTATTACCAGGGGCGTAACAATAGGGGTTGCAGGGGTTGCAATTGCAACCGGGCCCCATGGTCCAGGGGGCCCATGTGCCTCCCTTGTACACCTGCATAGGAGGGATAGCGGGGGTGGCATTTAGAGGACCCAATCTCCTCCATTTTCCTCTATCCAGTTTACTTGTCTTCTGCTGTTCCCAGGGCCCCTGTGTGCTTCCCTGGTCCCCCTGGGGCCTGCTGCAGAACTTGTGAAAGGGCCCCACTGCAGTACCGTAATAAAGGGACCCACAATAGGAGTAAAGGGCCCCAGGATCAGTGGGAAGAGGGAAGGGCCCTGGCCAGGGGTCAGGGGGCCCTTCATAATTTCTTGCACCGGGGCCCTGAAGTTTCTAGTTACGCCTCTGGGTATTACCCCTTCCCTATGCTAACCAAAAAGCTTAAAAATAGTTTTTTTGGCTGAAGCTACACTTAAAAAATGTACCTGTTCCCACTTACAAACAAATTCAACTTAAGAACAAACCTCCAGTCCCTATCTTGTTTGTAACCCGGGGACCGTCTGTACTGGTAAGTAAACAATGGATCTATAGAAGACCCAAGATATACATTTTTATCACAAGAATGTGACAGAGATTTTCATCACAGTGATGCACAATATACCACAAGTGCTTACCATGCAGATAGAACCACAGAGGTATAGTGCTGAAGGCCACAATTACTCCCCCGGGGCGAGCATGGGAGGGTGTACTGTTCTGATAATAGAGTGAAATAATGTTAGCTCCGTATAATATCAACAAGTAAATATAGAAAATGCGTGTGAATTCCATATTAAATCATGGAAGTTTTTACATCATTAGGTATCCATTAATTTAATAAGATAAAAAAAAATTGGACACTATTAATTTGTATAGTAGCTAAATGATCTCGTTTATGTACCTTGTTTAGTAGAGCAAATACAAATTATTTCTTTGGGTTGATGAAACCCTTTGGGAAAAGAGACTACATTTCCTAGAGATAATGTGCGGCAGCGGGAACAAGCAGAGAGTAGTTGGTTAATAAGCCCCAAAAGGGCCCAAGGTGAGCTGGACTGTAGCAGCAATCTATGAGCTGAGAAAAGGAATAAGGATGAGAAAATGTATATACAAATATAATAATAACATGAAATATAATCTACAGAAACAGTGTTATACCTGCTAGTAGGGCTATGTATCCGACATAGACGCAGGGAAACACTGTTTGGAGACTGATAGGTGTACAGGAAGATAGATGGACATCTGAAAGGAGATTATCAGGGTTAGTTCAGATGATTGACCAATCCTATAAGTAGCCCATAATGAGAAAGTGTGGGCTTAACACTTGGACCAATTAATAATTATTGGTTATTAACGTGTAGTTACTCACCGGTGTAAAACTGCACCAGTGTTCCGTTATGTGTGGGGTTGCAAATCCACAGCAGGTATCCCCGTATATTAATTAGCGTTGTGAATAGCGCCTAGATAAATATTAATCTAATGAGCATGGTCAAGCACATGCTGCGCAATAAGATTACACAACATGTGCATTACAAATTAAAAATATATATATAATAAACGTATAAAAAGGGGGCAGTATTTATAATGTTACCTGAAGCTGAGCTATTATGTGGCTGGTCCTTAACGTACATAGGGAGAAAGAGAGGAAAGAAAAAGGGGGACTGCAGGTACCCTGGATGTATGCTTTATCGAAAAAGCCGTCTCCTGTTTGTATAAACCATATTATGATCAATGCCAGTTTATCTTTACCATCTAGTGTAACGTATCAAAAGACCTCCATTCTTATACCTTAGGACCTTCAGGGGTACTGCTTCCATCCGCTGCCGCCGACAGAGTGTACAGACCGCGTGTGCGGCTATTTAAACCCTCCAACCTGGGGCGTATCACTCGCCCTGGCCGCCGGGTAAACATGTTGAGAAATGCAGTGCTATAGGCCGTATGATAACACATATCATTCATGTGTACTGTCAATGTTTTTGAGCGCATGTACTATTTTTAACACAATGTTTTTTCTACATAAATAAACAATATGATTTTAAAGAAATTGACTATGTAAGCTTATGTCGGTACCAATAAAATCCCACAGCCCCTTTCTCCTTCCTTTGGTAGGAAATTTCTGCCTATAACTAAAGTTGATCGAACCTCTGGAAGTTCGGGTTCGGCAGGTTCGGCCGAACTTCAGGAAAAAGTCCAGGTTCGGGACCGAACTTGACCCGAACTTTACTCCGGACCCCGAACTTCATTGAAATCAATGGGCACCCAAACTTTTAGGCACAAAAATGGCTGTAACAAAGTCCTGGCAAGTCCTAGAGGTCTGCAAAAGGAAGGAAAATGGGGGTAAGAGTCGGACAAGTGTCCTACACAGAAATGGGGATAGGGAAATAACTTAAAATAATTTTTAAGGTGAAATCACATTAAAAAATAAAAAATGGAGGTGGATGTGGAGTTGGAGGTTGAGGAGGTGGTGGAAGTTAAGACAATGATCCAACTTTGATGCGACTTCAATGCTTTTCAGTTGGCTGAAGTGGGATGAAAGTCGGACAAAAGTAGTACAGGAACCTTTTTCAAAGTCGGTGCGACTTTGAAAAACACAAGTCGGACCAGTTAAGACGGCTCTTATAGGGAATCGTTGTTTTTGTGACGTAATGCGACTTGTGCTCCTAATGCCGGTCCGAGAATCGGATTAGTGTGAACCCAGCCTAAGCATTTGTGGGTGTTGGACTGTCTAATGCCTCAGAGCTGGGGATCATGAGGCGAGTTTCTGAGCAGTCTAAGGCCTCACACCTGAACACAATAAGACGAGTCTCTGTGGCATCTGGTTCCTTGCGCTAATGCACAACTGCTGGTACCTAGTGCAATCTTCAAAATACTTCACATTCACAGATCAATGTATGGTCTTTACTCTCAAGTCCCCAGGACAGCTACAACCTTCCAGCTTCTTCTTGACATGGTCCAGTGAGTGGGACCGTCCTTCTCCAGACCAAATCCCCTGTGGTGAGGTACTGCAACGGTCCATCCAGGTCTTAAGCCCTGACACCGCTCAGGCATCTAAACAGTTGGATAGTCCATGGGCTGCCTGAAGGCAGCTGCTTCTCTGGAACACTCCTGTGGAGAAAGAACTAAGCTCTCCAGTGCTTCAGGCTATTTATCCCCATTCCAGCCCCCTTCTGGATACTCTTCTGCAGGGATTAGCTGGAACCTGATAAATATTCAGGCTGGTTATTTTCCTCTCCCTCCCTGAGCTCTGAAAACTGGTAGAAACAATTAAACTCCTAGCCCGTAAAACTCTGAACAGACAAGGATAGATGATCACTGCTTCCATGATTAAAGAATGAGCCAAAAAAACTAAATTTACCTAACATCCTACGTTAGGAGGGTGCTACATTTGGATGTCACATGCACACCAAACTGGTACACAACACATACAAGTGTACCTTTTTGCAGATCAGTAGGGAGATTATGATCACTGGATGCATGTATGTACACTCACTTAGGGGAGCCCACACTGCAAGCATATTCGTTATTTTCGTATACATTCCATGCTTCTATATACACTATATCAATTCAGTAAACCAGGTATTGTGAGTCAGATTGATATACACAGAAAATAACAGGATTTTTGTACTTAGCATGAAATCTGTGTCTTGGAGTTCATAAAAGGACACAGGATTCAATTATTCTGAGACCCTTGGGTTGCACTGCCACCTTCAGAAATTGGACAATGGCAAAAAAATCTATTGGCCTGCCAAGTATAACCCCTCCAACTTCCATAATGCTTCAGTTTTGTAGTATTATGAGTACATCACAAACACAGACCTGTGTCCCTTAATGAACCCCAAGAAACAGATTTTACGGTAAGTACAAAATCCTGTTTTCTTTCTTGTTCATTATGGACACAGAATACAGTTATTCTAAGACAATTTGAACGTTCAAAAGCATTGCAAATGAGGGTTGGGCAACAGTAAACAAACACTGATAGGCTCACATAACACAACAGTAAATCTGGCACAGCCCTCAGCTCAAAGAACTGCCTGAAGGATTTTATATCCATAGTTGGTGTCCGTGTGAACAGAACACAAGGTAGTAGTCTAGCAAATCTGGGTAACCATTGCCTGATACTGAAACGTCCAGGAAATACTCACAGATACAGTGAGGGGAAAAAGTATTTGATACCCCGCTGATTTCGTACATTTGCCCACTGACAAAGAAATCATCGTTCTATAATTTTAATGGTAGGTTTACTTTAACAGTGAGAAACAGAATTACAACAAAAATATCCAGAAAAATGCCTTTCAAAAAAGTTATAAATTGATTTGCATTTTATTTAATGAAATAAGTATTTGATATCCTATCAATCAGCAAGATTTCTGGTTCCAAGGTGTCTTCTATACAGGTAACAAGCTGAGATTAGGAGTACTCTCTTAAAGGGAGTGCTCCTAATCTCAGCTTGTTACCTGTATAAAAGACACCTGTCCACAGAAACAATCAATCAATCAGATTTCAATCTCTCCACCATGGCCAAGACCAAAGAGCTGTCCAAGGATGTCAGAGACAAGATTGTAGACCTAAGCAAGGCTGGAATGGGCTACAAAACCGTTGCCAAGCAGCTTGTTGAAAGGGTGATAACAGTTGGTGCAATTATGGGCTTGAGGCATGGGCTTCAAACAGGTAAAGGAAATAGCAATGGTATTTATATTTACATAAACATATAAATTTATGAAGAAAGGACATAAAAAATATAGATGTACAGGATGGGCCATTTATATGGATACACCTTAATAAAATGGGAATGGTTGGTGATATTAACTTCCTGTTTGTGGCACATTAGTATATGTGAGGGGGAAACTTTTCAAGGTGGGTGGTGACCATGGGGGCCATTTTGAAGTCGGTTATTTTGAATCCAACTTTTGTTTTTTCAATAGGAAGAGGGTCATGTGACACATCAAACTTATTGGGAATTTCACAAGAAAAACAATGGTGTGCTTGGTTTTAACGTAACTTTATTCTTTCATAAGTTATTTACAAGTTTCTGACCACTTATAAAATGTGTTCAATGTGCTGCCCATTGTGTTGGATTGTCAATGCAACCCTCTTCTCCCACTCTTCACACACTGATAGCAACACCGCAGGAGAAATGCTAGCACAGGCTTCCAGTATCCGTAGTTTCAGGTGCTGCACATCTCGTATCTTCACAGCATAGACAATTGCCTTCAGATGACCCCAAAGATAAAAGTCTAAGGGGGTCAGATCGGGAGACCTTGGGGGCCATTCAACTGGCCCACGACGACCAATCCACTTTCCAGGAAACTGTTCATCTAGGAATGCTCAGACCTGACACCCATAATGTGGTGGTGCACCATCTTGCTGGAAAAACGCAGGGAACGTGCCAGCTTCAGTGCATAAAGAGGGAAACACATCATCATGTAGCAATTTAGAATATCCAGTGGCCTTGAGGTTTCCATTGATGAAGAATGGCCCCACTATCTTTGTACCCCATATACCACACCATACCATAAATTTTTTGGTTCCAACAGTCTTGGAGGGATCTATCCAATGTGGGTTAGTGTCAGACCAATAGCGGTGGTTTTGTTTGTTAACTTCACCATTCACATAAAAGTTTGCCTCATCACTGAAAAAAATCTTCTGCGTAAACTGAGGGTCCTGTTCCAATTGTTATTTTGCCCATTCTTCAAATTCAGTGCGCCGATCTGGGTGTTGGTATCAGTGTGTGAAGAGTGGGAGAAGAGGGTTGCATTGACAATCCAACACAATGGGCAGCACATTGAACACATTTTATAAGTGGTAAGAAACTTGTAAATAACTCATGAAAGAATAAAGTTACGTTAAAACCAAGCACACCATTGTTTTTCTTGTGAAATTCCCAGTACGCTTGAAGTGTCACATGACCCTCTT
>BLSH010212574.1:1980838-1991730 GCA_018402905.1 Glandirana rugosa
CCTGTACCGCCCTTGCAGTTCGTGCCCTCGACTCCGTCACCAGACCGTCGTTTGTCTAACCGTGTACGTTGTTACCCGTTTGTACATTTTTTTACTATCGTGTAGACCCTACCTTTTTTCTACCCTATAATCTAGGCTCCTCAACATACATGTCCCACCCGGTAAATATGCCTATGTGGAATTATTTTACCCTTACCAACCACTATAATTGAAGGACAAACACCGTGGAATCATATACACTCCCCCCTTTGAAAAGTTCTACCCACCACTGGTACTACCGGTAAAACTTCAGCCGGTAAAACTTAAGTTGAAAACAAAAAAGTTATCCTTCTCCCAGTACACTGTGAAGTTCGCATGACCCTTAGGCAGCACATTGAACACATTTTATAAGTGGTAAGAAACTTGTAAATAACTCATGAAAGAATAAAGTTACGTTAAAACCAAGCACACCATTGTTTTTCTTGTGAAATTCCCAGTACGCTTGAAGTGTCACATGACCCTCTTCCTATTGAAAAAACAAAAGTTGAATTCAAAATGGCCGACTTCAAAATGGCCATCATGGTCACCACCCATCTTGAAAAGTTTCCCCCCTCACATATACTAAGGTGCCACAAACAGGAAGTTAATATCACCAACCATTCCCATTTTATTAAGGTGTATCCGTATAAATGGCCCACCCTGTACATACAACTCCTCGGATCTAATATCCCATCTTTTTTCCATCCCAGATGTGCTATCATTTTTTTACATGTTTGCCCATTGTTGCATGTGCCAATCTGTTTGCTGCCAGACCACTGCCTCAGCTCCCGTGCTTGACGTTCCCGCCATGTCCTCAGCTCCATACCCATGGGATTGTTTTTAGGGTCATCTTTTAGGGTCATCTGCAAGGTACAATGGGGATGTATTTTTTGTTTTCTCTCCTTTTCTTTAACCTTTGCTCTCCCTTCTACCCACGGAAGATCACTAGATCTTTGGTTATGTATTTTTCAGATAACCCTGCATTGCTCCTGATGAGTGGAGGTTTCCACAAAATGCGTAGAGCTTGCATAGATGCGACGGCACCACTATACATGTTTATTATCTGGATACCCACTGGGGTTTTCCAGAACCAGGAATGAACTCACCCGATTCTTTATATTGTCCATGTGGGATTAGGGAGGATGTAGTTACTTCATTCGCAATTATCATGTTGGAATATATGTACAGTTATGCATTTTATACGCTTTTTACATCAGTACATATTTATGTCCTTTCTTCATGAATTCATATGTTTATGTAAATAAATACCATTGTTCACTTTCTTTACCTGTTTGTAGCCCATGCCTCATTCAAAGTCATAACCCTTTCCTTTTTTTTAATATAACCAATACAGGGATGGAGGTACATGACTACACTAAGTCATGACCTCATTTAATGTCCCACCCGTTCTCCTTTTATCCTTCCCTCAGCCAGGGCATTGAAAATGGGTCACGGATGGGTATTACAGCATGACAATGACCCAAAACACAGGGCCAAGGCAACAAAGAAGTTGCTCAAGAAGAAGCACATTAAGGTCCTGGAGTGGCCAAGCCAGTCTCCAGACCTTAATCCCATAGAAAATATGTGGAGGGAGCTGAAGGTTCGAGTTACCAAACGTCAGCCTCGAAACCTTAATGACTTGGAGAGGATCTGCAAAGAAGAGTGAGACAAAGTCCCTACTTAGATGTGTGCAAACCTGCGGGCCAACTACAAGAAACATCTTGCCACCAAGTACTAAGTCATGTTTTAAGAAGGGGTCAAATACTTATTTCACTAATTAAAATGCAAATCAATTTATAACTTTTTTGAATTGCGTTTTTCTGGATTTTTTTTTTTGTTATTCTTACTCTCACTACCATTAAAATGATAGACTGATCATTTCTTTGTCAGTGGGCAAATGTACAAAATCAGCAGGGGATCACATACTTTTCTTCCTCACTGTATAGCACGGTGCATTTTGACAGGAAAAGGTGGAACCCCGTCATTAAGACTTTAAGCTTGATCAATTATCTGTCTAAGCTACCAAGAAATGGTGGAGGGAGAAGCTGGTTCTCCTTTATGGGAACCACTGGAGATGGCAAAAAGAAAGTCAGTCTGCAATGGCTGAGAGTTAAATGTGCATGGCACAAACTACATCCAGGCAATAAAGGTAAATTTCCTTTTTATATACTGTTGCCGAACAAAGACGGAAGTGAAATGTCCTAGTTGAGCTTTTAAGGGGAATAGACTGTTGGTCCGTCATGTCCTCCACGTTTGCCTCTCTTGTTGGGCACCGAGCAAGAGTTACATGAGAGGTTTTCTCTTGGGGAGTTCTTTGGACTATGCCAGGCATTGAACTGGGTCATTAACCCTCATAAGTAATACTTTGCTCGAGGGCATGCTCACCAATGCCTGGGGACCACGCTGGAGCCACGGTCAAACATTAAGGTGTTATCCTAACTTCATGATGAGCCACGTGTCTGCAGTACCCCAGATCCTCCTTAAGCCTCTTTGTCCCATGTCTTACATACTAATATATGTGCTGCATTCAGGGGGCAGGCTGAGCCACTATCCACTCCACCGATCTCACTTAACTCTTCTCCTTCTGTACCAAGTGACCAGGCATAGATCTCCATAATGCTAGTCCACTCCCGGTGACCAACAGAGATAGACAGCTAGGGAGGGAGTATAAGCACTGATCCCCTCGCTACCGGGAACCTGTCTCCTATCAGGTGTCTTGCCAATGACTGGTTGCTGTTTCCCCTTGTAGTCACACATGAATCTTTACTGTAGTGATCAGGGGCGTAACTACAGGGGTTGCAGGGTTTGCAACTGCAACCGGCCCCCATGCTCCAGGGGGCCCATGTGCCTCCCTTGTACACCTGAATAGGAGGGATGGCGTGGGCGGCATTTAGAGGAACCAATAACCTCCATTTTCCTCCTAATGGAGGAGATTGGTTACTCTATATGCTGTCATCCTATCCAGTTTGGTGGTCTTCTGCTGTTCCCAGGGTCCCTGTGTGCTTTCCTGGCCCCCCAACAGAGCTGCTGTCTCCCCCCCTCCCCTCCTCTCACCTGCCAGCTGCTGTAGAAGATGTGTCATGATGGAGAGATGGGAACGGGTCGGTAAATTTCTCATTTACCGGCTCCTTCCTTTTCTGAATGGACAGTCTGTGATTGGTACCAATTGGTTCATTCATAACTGAAGCATAGTAAAATGTTTTTACAATACTTTAGTTTCTGAATGAATGAGAGGCTTGGTGCACAGCTATTCCTGTCCATTGATTCTGCACAGCTGAGGCTACACAGATGGAGATTGAAGGCTGAGGTTTGTTTAGACCCCTGATATCTCATCAAAGCCCCCAAGAGGGCTCCTAAAAAAATTGAAAACAATTGTAAAAATAAAATTGTAAAATAAATAAAATGAAATAGTAAAGAAATAATACAATTAAAATAAAAATTAAAGACTACTGACACCAGTGAGGGATGCAAAGGTTGCAATTGTGACCGGGCCCTGGCATTTCACCACCATGGGAAGGCCCGAAGATGGCAGAAAGGGGGCCTGCTGCAGAACTTGTGAATGGGGGCCCTGCTGCAGTACCGTAATAAAGGGACCCGCGATAGGAGTAAAGGACCCCAGGATCAGTGGGAAGAGGGAAGGGCCCTGGCCAGGGGTCAGGGGGCCCTTCATAAACTCTTGCACCGGAGCCCTGAAGGTTCTAGTTACGCCTCTGGTAGTGATGTTTCATATACCCCATATTATGGTTATGGTTCCAAGTTCTTTATGAGTATGTCTAGACCTATAACTTCAGACCAGGCTCTGAGAAGTTGAATCAACATTTATTGTAAACTTGGCATTGTGTATAACATGTATTGACATTCCATTCCTAACTAAATCTAGCTGTAGATTCCCCAGGTTACCTGCACAGGGGAAGTCTCTTAGATAAAAGTCCAAAATTAGCAGTGCTCTAACAGAGAAGTTCATGTTCCAGAGTTCTTCTGGTGTAACTGAGTTCCAGGCAGACCGTAGGTCCCAGCAGGTCTTAGTGTACATTTCCCAAGTGTTCCCCGGAGCCCCCATAGTATCTGGACCTCTTTTATGGAACATGGCAGGGGGGCTGGACCGCTGCAAAAGCCTGCAAACATACAGGGAAAAGGCAGCACAAATATTAACCCCTTTTCCCTGACCTGGGCAGCCAGATGCTTACTACCCATACAGCGGGCTATGCGCCTACAAGGTAAAAAAACAAATCTACCTTAGGAAGGAGCATTATCAAGTAAAGGCGCATCACCTGGTACAGTGCTAATTTGATAGAGTGTTAGTCCATAAAGTGCAAGGCAATCTCTGTGTAGAAAAAAACAGTGTCCAACACTAAGGGCTGCACTCCTGTGGGAAAAGCCAGTTCAGCCAATGTGGAGAAGAGAGACAAGGAAGAAGGTGCCTCTAAGCGTAAACTGTATATCAAATGAATTTATTAAAACAGCCAAATGGCGACTCACATGTAGAAGATTAAAAAAAGGCACATCAGGAGTCGGGAACGATGTCCCGTCAATGGTAACTGTTAGACACGATAATTCGGTTGGTTTCAGGCTGACTGGCAAATTGAATAAACAAAAGGCACA
Organism: Glandirana rugosa; assembly: GCA_018402905.1. Classification (NCBI taxonomy): domain Eukaryota; kingdom Metazoa; phylum Chordata; class Amphibia; order Anura; family Ranidae; genus Glandirana; species Glandirana rugosa. The sequence continues at coordinate 1,985,459 of BLSH010212574.1, forward strand.
CAAGAGCGCACTGGCCTAGCGCATTATCCTTGACAAATGTATTTAATAAAAAGTCATAAAAACATACTCACAAACAAAAATCATACACAAGCATGTCCAGTATTGGAGTGGGTCAAGTCCAATCCTTGGTCTCCTACTGGTGTCCTAGATGGGCTGACTGGCAAATTGAGCTGGGAATTTTCTTTGGTTTTGTTTTACATGCATTTCCCTTCCATGTGCTCCTTGCTGCGAAGGCCGGTTATAGGTGGGGGCAGTGGCCATTTGTTTGTACTGCTGGAATACTGGTAGGGGGATGCACTGGACACCTTTGCTACCATTGTGCTATATGCTGGGTGTGTAGTGAGCCCCTGTGCCTTTAAGGAGGGGTGGGCTCCCTCCAGGCTCACCTGCTCTCTGCCTATCCATTATTATGCATGTGCTTCTACTATTGAGGCTCTCAAAAATGTATAGAGTTAGGACTATAGATAATACTGGGGTGTCTTGACGTGGCTCTGCAGATTACGCATATATTTCCAAATGTGTGCAAACGAAATCCCTGTTGTTAACGCAAACTGTTAGACAAGATAAATCGGTTGGTTGTAGGCTGGCTGGCAAATTGAGCTGGGAATTTTCTTTGGTTTTCTTTTACTTCTCTATAAATGCCTCTTCAAACGGGTGTTGGTCTGTAAAGTGTTTTAAAGGTGTGAACAGTCAATCAGAAGTTTTCCAGGTACTGTACAGAACAGGTATAAGTAAGCACTATAAGTAAGCACTCCCAAATACGGTCTTTTAAGTCTGATGGATTTACAGAAATAAAAGTAGGCTTTACTATCTTGAAATTTATGTTTTTTTGTTACCAAATAATTATGAAGATCACTATGCACACAGGTGTCTTTAAATACATATGGGTCTTTTCCAAATTAAGTAGGGATAGCCTCTATTTGCTATCCGAAATGATTGTAGTAACAACATGCATTCTTTGGCATTTATGACCTGCAGAGTGCTAAGGCCCCTTCCACACAGGGCGGGCTCTGTTGGAGTCCACCTGCTCAGTGGGGAATCTGTCTGCTGATCTCCTATGAGTAGGCGGATGGCTGGTCCATGTCCGCTCCACTTATGTAGAGCGAATACAGACACAGCTATGGGCGGTCGGATGTAAACAGACCGCCTGTCCGTTTACACCCAACTGCTATCCGATCCGCCAGCCGGATGGGGAATGGAACCCCATCCGTCTGTTTTTAGTGGACAGGATCGGATATCGACGGGTGTCAACGGACACATGTTTGTTGATTGCCGCCACCCTACAGAGTAGACTGGAGTGTCTGATCGAGTCTGCCTGAAAAAACTGACAGGCAAGCCTAATCAATCTAATTATTTTTCCAATATGAGAAATGTGAGATATTATGAAAGTACTTATGGCTATTTGCTATGACCACAGGGATGCGTGGCAATGTACACTGAAGAGGAGGGTTATCATCATTGTCATCGCTGATAACCCTCCTCCACTATGCCAGTCAGCACAGAACATGCACAGCTCCACCCCTAGAATGTCACCTGGGGGAAGAGCAAGAGTGCTTGCATAAGGAAGGGACTTGTCCTCTCGTCCTGGCACCGGTCCTGATTTTTCTTTTGCAAATTCTTCCACATGTGCTTGCTGAAAGAATGGGGTCTCCATAAACAGTCAACGCTTTCCTTGACAAAGAGGGTTTGTTTCTCTAAAATGACATTTGGGTTATGGTACTTATGCCTTTAGATGCAGATATTGCTTATCCTCTTGGTGCCACACTTAACACGTATGTGTGGTGGCGAACAGGGAGGACAACTGAAATTTGAGTGCTGAGAGTGCACCTACCACAAGGACTGTACTGTTCTCTATTACTGATTTGGAGCTGGCCGGACAGGCTTTTAATAGCGTGGTCACCTTGACAGCCATTCCCAGTGGTCATCAGATTGGGCAGTCCGTCCTGCCCTCCAGGCAGGGGCGTAACGATAGGGGTTGCAGGGGTTGCAATTGCAACCGGGCCCCATGGTCCAGGGGGCCCGTGTGCCTCCCTTGTACACCTGAATAGGAGGGATGGCAGGGGTGGCATTTAGAGGACCCAATCTCCTCCATTTTCCTCTATCCAGTTTACTTGTCTTCTGCTGTTCCCAGGGTCCCTGTGTGCTTCCCTGGCCCCCCTGGGGCCTGCTGCAGAAATTGTGAAAGGGCCCCACTGCGGCACCATAATAAAGGGACCCACAATAGGAGTAAAGGCCCCAGGATCAGTGGGAAGAGGGAAGGGCCCTGGCCAGGGGTCATGGGGGCCCTTCATAATTTCTTGCACCGGGGCCCTGAAGGTTCTAGTTACGCCTCTGCCTCCAGGCATAAAGACCCACTTAAAGGGACACCAGGGCTGTAGGGGATGGGTTAAACAATGTTCGTCTTTAATGCAGATCACTGATATTTAATAGCATCCTTGAAGCAAGGGATACTCAGTACTACCATGACTATATCTACATACAGAGGGGCACACTAGGATCTTTGATTACCGGCAGACTACCAGTACTTTGGGTCTGTTTGATGGAGAAATAACAGCTACAAGAAAAATGTTGGTATTTCATGCATAGACTGGGCCACAGATGCAACATATATCCACAACGTTACTACAAATTCTTTAGCAAACCACTAACTTAACATTTGGGATTTAGAGATTAAAGACGGTGAACCTTGCAAGGAATTAACAAGCAACAGTTAGGAAGAGATCATCCTGAAAGGCAGCGGAAGACGGCCTGACAATGTGGATCTAATGAGGCTATAAGACCTAAATCAGTGAGAGATGGCCATTGGGAGGGAGTGCGAAGATATGAATAAGGTTTTTCTAAGCTAGTCTAATGCTTGCATTATGAAGAAACCTTCAGAAAGCAAACACACAGGAAATAATGTTAGCCCGCAATTCAAACTGAAGTAGAGAACTCTTAAGCTCATGCCAAAAATGTATCATTTGTAAGCCATAAACCCTGTTAATTAGGTTGGATTTGCAACAATTAGCACATTTCGATTTATTCTGCTTTCTGGCGAGGGAGCTTAATTTAAAGAATGACTTTACTGGCTGCTTTTACAAAGGCCCGATTTCATGCTTCAGCTTTTTTTTGTTAGATTATTAGGCTGTACGTTTCACCTCATAATAGTGTACAAAACCTTCCAGATAAGTGCAAGTTACACTTTATAATAGTATAAAAAAAAATCCAACTATAATGAATATGTTGGTTTATGGAGGATGAAGATGTTTATAATAAGATCCCATTCACACTTGAGTTGAGCATCTGTAGTCCTTTTTTGTGGCCTTTTTTTTGAGCATTTGTACAGGTGTTTTGCATGTGTTTAAGCTTGAGTCATTGCTTTTAGCCAATGGAAAGCTGATTACTAAGTGAGAAAAAATGCATTTCTAGGGTCATTTTCAGGTGTTGCCATTGAAGTCTACTGCGGCAAAAACACACAACTCATCCCCAAAAGAAATCCATGACAAGATTCAAACTTCAAGAGACACTGCGCTCAAGAGTAAATGGACACCATTAAATACAGTGTAAACCATCCTAACTAGAGTTGAGCGGACACCTGGATGTTCGAGTTCGGCGAGTTCAGCCGAACCTTGTGAAACCGTTCGGGTTCGGTACCGAACTCGATCCGAACTTGACCCCGGACACTGAACCCCATTAAAGTCAATGGTGACCCAAACTTTTGGGCACAAAAATGTCTGTAAAAAAGTCATGGAAAGGGCTAGAAGGCTGCAAAAGGAAGCAAAAGGAAGCAAAATGGGGGTACGAGTAGCACAAGTGCCCTGCAAACAAATGTGGATAGGGAAATAACTTAAAATCACATAAAAAAAAATAAAAATGGGAGGAGGAGGTGGATGTGGAGTAGGAGCCTAAAGGTTGACTAGGCCGTGACCGTGGCAGTGTAGGCGGGAGTGGCGGTGGTGGAGGAGGAGTAGGAGGAAGAGGAGGAGGAGGTAGCCAACACTGTTTTTTGTTTGTTTGGGTTTTTTTAGAATTGGGGTAGCCCCCAAAATATTGAGACATATTCAAAAAAAAAAACAAGGATACCAATGACTGTGTCTAAATGTCTATTCTGCACAAGGTACAGACAAGTCTTGTGGGATCCATGCCTGGTTCATTTTAATAAACGTTAGCTTGTCCATGTTGGCTGTGGACAGGCGGCTGCGATTGTCTGTGATAATGCCCCCTGCCGTACTAAACACAGGTTCAGACAATACACTGGCTGCAGGGCAGGCCAGCACCTCCAAGGCATAGAGGGCAAGCTCAGGCCATGTGGCCAATTTGGAGACCCAGAAGTTGAATGGGGCAGACCCATCAGTCAGTACGTGTAGGCGTGTGCACACATCCTGTTCCACTATGTTGCTGAAATGCTGCCTCCTGCTAAGACGTTGCCTATCAGCTGGTGGTGCTGTTTGTGGTGGCGTGCTGCTGACAAAGCTTTTCCACATTTTGGCCATGCTAACCCTGCCTTCTGAGGTGCTAGCGGTGCCACAGCTGCGTTAGTGACCTCTTCCTCCTCCTCTGCCTTCGCATTGTGCTTCCACTGAGCCCCCGGTGTCATTTGGGAATGCCCTCAGCAGCGCATCTACCAGAGTGTGCTTGTAGTCGCGCATCTTCCGATCACGCTCCAGTGAGGGAATTCAAGACGGCACATTGTCCTTGTACCGGGGATCCAGCAGGGTGGCCACCCAGTAATCAGCACAAGTTAAAATGTGGGCAACTCGGCTGTCGTTGAGCAGGCACTGCAGCATGTAGTCGCTCAGGTGTGCCAGGCTGCCCAGAGGCAAAGACAAGCTGTCCTTTGTGGATGGGTGTATCATCTGTGTCCTCCGTATCCCCCCAGCCACGCTCCTGTGATGCCCACGAGATGCGTTGGGTGCCACACCTCATCCTCCAGAACTGTCCCCTGGCTTGAAAATTTTTGATCTGGCCTATGCTGTTGCAGGAACCCACCCTCCGAGCCACTTGTGAATGACTGGCCTGATAACCGTGGAAATGACCCCTCTTCCTCCTCCTCCTGTGCCACATCCTCTTCCATCATTGCCCAAAGTGTTTTTTCAAGGAGACATAGAAGTGGGATAGTAACGCTGAGAACAGCATCATCGGCACTGGCCATGTTGGTGGAGTGCTCGAAACACTGCAATATGGTACACAGGTCTCGCATGGAGGCCCACTTGTTGGTGGTGAAGTGGTGCTGTTCCGCAGAGCGACTGACCTGTGCGTGCTGCAGCTGAAACGCCACTATTGCCTGCTGCTGCTCGCACAGTCTCTCCAGCATGTGCAAGGTGGAGTTCCACCTTGTGGACACGTTGCATAGGAGGCGGTGAGCGGGAAGGCCGAAGTTCCGCTGCAGTGGAGACAGGTGAGCAGCAGCAGGGTGAGAACGCCGAAAGCGCACACAGACGGCCCGCACTTTCTGCAGCAGCTCTGACATATCCGGGTAATTTTTTAGAAATTTCTGCACCACCAAATTCAGCACATGCGCCAGGCAAGGGATGTGTGTCAAACCGGCTAGGCCCAGAGCTGCTACGAGATTTCGCCCATTATCGCACACCACCAGGCTGGGCTTGAGGCTCAGTGGCAACAACCACTCATCGGTATGTTGTTCAATGCCAGTCCACAGCTGCTGCGCAGTGTGGGGTTTATCCCCCAAACATATCAGTTTTAAAACAGCCTGCTGTCATTTCCCCCTGGATGTGCTGAAGTTGGTGGTGAAGGTGTTACGCTGACCGGATGAGGAGGTGGTAGAGGAGGAGGAGGAAGCGCAGTAGGAGGAGGAGGCAACAGGAGGCAAAGAGAAATGCCCTGCAATCCTCAGTGGCGGAAGGACATGCGCCAAACGGCTAGCCGCTCAGGCCCACCCGCCACTACATTTGCCCAGTGTGCAGTTAGCGAGATATAGCGTCCCTGCCCGTGCTTACTGGTCCACTTATCAGTGGTTATTAGGACCTTGCCACAGATGGCGTTGCGCAGTGCACACTTGTTCTCATCCCCAACTTGTTTGTGCAGGGAAGGGATGCATGGGCACCCGCAGAACTTTTTTCGGGGGGGGGGGCATCATTTTAAGGTCACCCATGCTCTGCCCCTTTTTTGACAAGGCCATTATCACATTATCACAGTCAGAGACTGCAGACATAGTACAGGAGAGGGTCAGAGACTGCAGACGTAGTAATGGAGATGGTGAGAGACTGCAGACATGGTACAGGAGACGGTCAGAGACTGTGGACATGGTACAGGAGACGGTCAGAGACTGTGGA
>BLSH010212576.1:54543-72730 GCA_018402905.1 Glandirana rugosa
ATTTTAATTATTATTATATTTTTTTGGAATCAATCTGAATGGCCACTGCCATAAAGATATTCGGGAGCTTCCCCAGAGCAAATCTGCAAAGCCGCCACGTGGTCCAGCTATTCTACATTTATGAAACACTATAGACTGGATCTGTTGACGGCAGCGGATCAATCCTTTGGCAGGAAAGTTCTGCAAGCTGTTGTCCCACCCTGAAGTAAGTGCTCGGTTATCATCGCCATCGTGCTGTCCTGAAAGGCGAAGGAGAAAAACCTTAGTTAGACTTACCGGTGACGGTATTTCTATAAGCCTTTCAGGACAGCAGCTACTTCCCTCCCTAGGTGTTAATATATGTTATTGACTAACTTGGGGTATTAGATGTGTTTATGTCTTCCAGCATGTCGGAGGATCCGCGAGGTTTGACTGACGGCATGGTGGAAGCTGATGTTTTTAAAGGGGCGTGATACGGCAGTGTTTCCTGTGATGAGGCGGAGCTACGCTCTCTCCATTGTGCTGTCCTGAAAGGCTTATAGAAATACCGTCACCGGTAAGTCTAACTAAGGTTTTTTTATATTATTATTAATTTTATTCTTATTTTTTTTTTTGTAAATTAAATTTTTTTTTAAAATCTATATATATCATTATTATTAGATTTGTATTTTATTTTACCATTACTAATGTTAATATTTTTTTTTAATTATGTATTTTTTTTTCATAAGTATTAGCCACTTGAGCCCCGGATGGTTTTACCCCCCCCCCTGTTATTATTAGTCTGGGGTCACCCACTGAAGCAGGAAATGCAGATAGCAAAGATACCTTCACCCAATCACCATGGAATGTGTCCAGGCAGATGCTGATTGTCCAAGAACAGGATGGGAGGTGCGATAGTCGTGCCCCCCCCCCCCCCCCGCCCATCTACCTACACCGTCCGTCCTTGGTTGACCCTTCTAGTCTCATGGCTGAAGCTGTGACTCGTCAGGTCTTAGGGGTGGAGATGTGTAAATGACAGTAGATGGTGTTGAAGGCCCCTCACTCTTCTTCCGGGATGGTGGTCTCAGCGTGACATAGATGGCCACCTTTACATCTCCTGGAATCCAGTTGTCCTCTCTCTCCAAAATGTGACCTCATAACATCTACAAGGTCAGGAAAACCTCTGGACCGTTGAACAAAGGGCTGAAGCAGAACACAAGGAGGAACACGGTCATCCCGAATGTAGCTGGAGTGTTGGAAAGCCAACATCTCATCCCTGTGTCCTTCAAACCCAGCAACACACGGACACAAAAGCCTGAACATCCAGAAGACCCAACTCAAGTGTGGAAGACACCAGACGTCTTTATTCATGGATGGTTGTTCCAGTGCGACGTAGATGGCCACTTTCACGTCTGATGGAAACCAGTTGTCCAAAATGTGACCTTATAACATCGACAAGATCAGGAAAACCTCTGGACCGTTGAACAAAGGGCAGTAGCAGAACACAAGGAGGAACACGGTCATCCCGAATGTAGCTGGAGTGTTGGATCTTCAACAAACATCTCATCCCTGGGTCTATGAAGCCCAGCAATACCGAAGCTTGAACATCATAGAGACCCCCACCACAAGGGAAGTAACAAGGTGCAATGTAGTGAGGAACACAAAGATCTCTACATTGGAAAGTCACCAATGGCCTGACAGAGGAGAGTGAATTCTACAGGTCAGCAGTCTTCGTACATCACAAGGAAAAAGGACATCGAGTATTTTGAGGACAGTGAGGTCACACTTTGGACAGAGAGGACTGCTGGTTAACAAGAGGTATGGAAGAGACCATCTACATCACACTGGAGAAACCATCCATGAATAGAAGTGGGGGGTCAAAGACATCGGTGTCTTCCACCCTTGTGTTGGGTCTTCTGGATCTCCAAGCTTCTGTCTCAGAATATTTCTAAGCTTGAAGGACACAGAGATGAGATGTTTGCTCTGAGTTTTCCCGACACTCAAGCTGCATATAAGATGACTATATTACTCTGTGTCTTCTGCTTCTCCCCAATTTTCGATGTTTCCATGTTTTTCTTGACCTTGTGGACATTATGGCCCAACATATGAATTCTGTAGAATCAAGACTCAGCAGTCTTCCCAGAGGTTAAAGAAAAGGATATTGAGTACTTTTGAGGTCTCAGTTTGGTCAGAGAGGACAACTGGTTTACATGAGGCATGAAGGCCATCTACATCAAACTGGAACCACCATAATTGAGTGGGGCAGGGGCCTTCTACGCCACCTGTCACCATATGTAATGCCATAATAACAGTTTACACCAGGGGTAGGCAACCTCGGCCCTCCAGCTGTGGTGAAGCTACAAGTCCCATGAGACATTGCAAGACCCTGACAATCACAGGCATGACTCCTAGAGGCAGAGGAATGATGGGATTTGTAGTTTCAGCAGAGCTGGAGTGCCGATGTTGCCTACCCCTGGTTTACACCTTCAGCCATGTAATATGAAGGACTGACACCAAAGATGGGATGATGTACTGTAACTAGAACTAGGTGGTTCCACAATTCTCACATCTCCATCCTGTTCTTGGGACAATCAACATCTACACCTTCCATGGTGATTCCATCATAATGGGATCATCATTGGAATACATAATGAAGGGGACATAACCAGGGTATAGGTGGGGGTAATGACTCAGGGGGTTGGTTACATCCATGGTAATGTGGTGATCTCTTCCAGTTTAAGCCGGTCTTCCTGGGCACGGCCGACCCTCGCAGTGAGATGGCGCAATACCGCAGGGTGGTGAACAGCCAGAAGTGTGTGCGGGCCGGAGGGAAGCACAACGACCTGGAGGATGTGGGCCGAGACGTTTACCATCACACCTTCTTCGAGATGCTGGGGAACTGGTCGTTTGGGGATTACTTCAAGGTATGAAGATAAGTTATGGGCTCTTTGGAGCGTTGTCCTCCATGTATTAGCTATGGAGGCTTCCCAGCTTTCCAACAGCACCCAACCACCTCAGATTCAGGAAGGAGACCCACCCACAGAGCTTCAGTCTCTTACCAGACATTGCTGTAGACCACTAACCACCCCAGATTCAGGAAGGAGACCCACCCACAGAGCTTCAGTCTCTCAAAAGACATTTCTGTAGACCACTGACCACCCCAGATTCAGGAAGGAGACCCACCCACAGAGCTTCAGTCTCTCACCAGACATTGCTGTAGACCACTGACCACCCTAGATTCAGGAAGGAGACCCACCCACAGAGCTTCAGTCTCTCACCAGACATTGCTATAGAGCACTGATCACCCCAGATTCAGGAAGGAGACCCAACCACAGAGCTTCAGTCTCTCACCAGACATTGCTGTAGAACACTGACCACCCCAGATTCAGGAAGGAGACCCACCCACAGAGCTTCAGTCTCTCACCAGACATTGCTGTAGAACACTGACCACCGTAGATTCAGGAAGGAGATCCAACCACAGTGCTTCAGTCTCTCACCAGACTTTGCTGTAGACCACTGACCACCCCAGATTCAGGAAGGAGACCCAACCACATAGCTTCAGTCTCTCACCAGACATTGCTGTAGAGCTCTGACCACCCCAGATTAAGGAAGGAGACCCGAACACAGAGCTTCAGTCTCTCACCAGACATTGCTGTAGAGCACCGACCACCCCAAATTGAGGAAGGAGACCCGACCACAGAGCTTCAGTCTCTCACCAGACATTGCTGTAGAGCACTGACCACTGTAGATTCAGGAAGGAGCCCCGACCACAGAGCTTCAGTCTCTCACCAGACTTTGCTGTAGAGCACCGACCATCCCAAATTGAGGAAGGAGACCCACCCACAGAGCTTCAGTCTCTCACCAGACATTGCTGTAGACCACTGACCACCCCAGATTCAGGAAAGAGACCCACCCACAGAGCTTCAGTCTCTCACCAGATATTGTTTATGAATACCCAGCTCAGATTCAGGAAGGAGACCCACCCACAGAGATTCAGTCTCTCACCAGACATTGCTGTAGACCACTGACCACCCTAGATTCAGGAAGGAGACCCGAACACAGAGCTTCAGTCTCTCACCAGACATTGCTGTAGAGCACTGATCACCCCAGATTCAGGAAGGAGACCCAACCACATAGCTTCAGTCTCTCACCAGACATTGCTGTAGACCACTGACCACCCTAGATTCAGGAAGGAGACCCAACCACAGAGCTTCCGTCTCTCACCAGACATTGCTATAGAACACTGACCACCCCAGATTCAGGAAGGAGACCCGAACACAGAGCTTCAGTCTCTCACCAGACATTGCTGTAGAACACTGACCACCCCAGATTCAGGAAGGAGACCCGAACACAGAGCTTCAGTCTCTCACCAGACATTGCTATAGAACACTGACCACCCCAGATTCAGGAAGGAGACCCGAACACAGAGCTTCAGTCTCTCACCAGACATTGCTGTAGAGCACTGATCACCCCAGATTCAGGAAGGAGACCCAACCACATAGCTTCAGTCTCTCACCAGACATTGCTGTAGACCACTGACCACCCTAGATTCAGGAAGGAGACCCAACCACAGAGCTTCCGTCTCTCACCAGACATTGCTATAGAACACTGACCACCCCAGATTCAGGAAGGAGACCCGAACACAGAGCTTCAGTCTCTCACCAGACATTGCTGTAGAACACTGACCACCCCAGATTCAGGAAGGAGACCCGAACACAGAGCTTCAGTCTCTCACCAGACATTGCTATAGAACACTGACCACCCCAGATTCAGGAAGGAGACCCGAACACAGAGCTTCAGTCTCTCACCAGACATTGCTGTAGAGCACTGATCACCCCAGATTCAGGAAGGAGACCCAACCACATAGCTTCAGTCTCTCACCAGACATTGCTGTGGAGCAATAAATACAAGGCCCTCACCAAAGTGGCCCAGAGGGAGCAGCCAGTCCTCTATTTCTGTGATCAGGGGGCCTCATTTTGTGGATGGACCCCTTGTTAGGGTTTTCCTGCTGTAGTCCTTCAAGGTTCCTCTCCTGGACCCATCTGGCCCGTGTCCTCTGACCCCTTCCAATAACAAGGTGATTCCACCCTCAGATCCGCCATTGCTGGGAGGTGGAATCTCCAGAGAATCCCAGGAGACATGAGCCTCCTTACCATGTCTGGGTGTTTTATTGGGTCACGTGACCCGGGGTGTGGTTATTTATCAGGCAGGCCTTACCTATTATATCGTCCGTTGTGTGTCTGTATTCTCCATATCAGAGGACCAGTATTGTCCCATCACCCCTCTCTCCATCCTCAGGAAGAAGCATGCCGCATGGCATGGGAGCTGCTGACTCAGGGGTACCAGATCCCAGCTGATCGCCTCTATGTGACGTATTTTGGTGGAGATCCGGGGTTGGGCCTCTACGCGGACGACGAGACCAGAGAGATCTGGCTCAGCCTGGGGTAAGTACAGAACATGGGCAATACAGGCCACATACAGGGACACTGTCTACACCGAGTCTTCCTGCAGCAGAGAAAGGGTCTGGGGCCAAATCTGTGAGATTTGGCATCCCCGGTACCCCTACATGTGCACAGAGGACTGGAGGTGTGGCCAGGGTGGGGCCACGATTGGCAGAATTATCACTTACCTCTCCTTGATGGTGTATTTATATGATTGAGTGTATCTGGGACTGCATAGAGACACGTGTCATGGAGGCACCCTGGGGGTAATGGGGTGATACAGGATACTCGGGGTGCTCTGGAGTTTAGGGGTCACTAGATGATGCAGGGTGCTCTGGGGTAATGGGGTGATACAGGATACTCGGGGTGCTCTGGAGTCTCAGAGTCACTAGATGATGCAGGGTCTCTGGGGTAATAGGGTGACATAGGATACTCGGGGTGCTCTGGAGTCTCGGGGGTCACTAGATGATACAGGGTCTCTGGGGTAATAGGGTGATACAGGATACTCGGGGTGCTCTGGAGTCTCGGGTCACTAGATGATGGGTGCTCTGGGGTCATAGGGTGATACAGGATACTCGGGGTGCTCTGGAGTCTCGGGGTCACTAGATGATGGGTGCTCTGGGGTAATAGGGTGATACAGGATTCTCAGGGTGCTCTGGAGTCTCAGGGTCACTAGATGATGCAGGGTCTCTGGGGTAATAGGGTGATACAGGATACTCGGGGTGCTCTGGAGTCTCGGGGGTCACTAGATGATGGGTGCTCTGGGGTAATAGGGTGATACAGGATACTCGGGGGGGCTCTGGAGTCTTGGGGTCACTAGATGATGTAGGGCGCTCTGGGGTAATAGGGTGACATAGGATACTCGGGGTGCTCTGGAGTCTCGGGGTCACTAGATGATGCAGGGTGCTCTGGGGTAATAGGGTGATACAGGATAGTCGGGGTGCTCTGGAGTCTCTGGGTCACTAGATGATGTAGGGTGCTCTGGGGCGATGCAGGATAGTCGGGGTGCTCTGGAGTCTCGGGGGTCACTAGATGATGCAGGGTGCTCTGGGGTAATAGGGTGATACAGGATAGTCGGGGTGCTCTGGAGTCTCTGGGTCACTAGATGATGCAGGGTGCTCTGGGGTAATAGGGTGATACAGGATACTTGGGGTGCTCTGGAGTCTCGGGGGTCACTAGATGATGGGTGCTCTGGGGTAATAGGGTGATACAGGATAATCGGGGTGCTCTGGAGTCTCAGGGTCACTAGATGATGTAGGGTGCTCTGGGGTAATGGGGTGATACAGGATAGTCGGGGTGCTCTGGGGCGATTCAGGATAGTCGGGGTGCTCGGGATTCTCGGGGGTCACTAGATGATGTAGGGTGCTCTGGGGTAATAGGGTGATGCAGGATAGTCGGGGTGCTCTGGAGTCTCGGGGGCACTAGATGATGTAGGGTGCTCTGGGGTAATAGGGTGATACAGGATACTCGGGGTGCTCTGGAGTCTCGGGGGTCACTAGATGATGTAGGGTGCTCTGGGGCGATGCAGGATAGTCGGGGTGCTCTGGAGTCTCGGGGTCACTAGATGATGTAGGGTGCTCTGGGGGTAATCGGGTGCTACAGGATACTTGGGGTTCTTTTCAGTCACAGGGGTAACTGGATACTTTGGGGTCACATTGCTCTGCAGTCACAGGGGTAACTCTGGATACTTTGGGGTCACATTGCTCTGCAGTCACAGGGGTAACTCTGGATACTTTGGGGTCACATTGCTCTGCAGTCACAGGGGTAACTCTGGGTACTCTGGGGAGACATTGCTCTGCAGTCACAGGGGTAACTGTGGATACTCTGGGGTCACATTGCTCTGCAGTCACAGGGGTAACTCTGGATACTCTGGGGTCACATTGCTCTGCAGTCACAGGGGTAACTCTGGATACTCTGGGATCACATTGCTCTGCAGTCACAGGGGTAACTCTGGATACTCTGGGGTCACATTGCTCTGCAGTCACAGGGATAACTCTGGATACTCTGGGGTCACATTGCTCTGCAGTCACAGGGTTAACTCTGGATACTCTGGGATCACATTGCTCTGCAGTCACAGGGGTAACTCTGGATACTCTTGGATCACATTGCTCTGCAGTCACAGGGGTAACTCTGGATACTCTGGGGTCACATTGCTCTGCAGTCACAGGGGTAACTCTGGATACTTTGGGGTCACATTGCTCTGCAGTCACAGGGGTAACTCTGGATACTCTGAGGTCACATTGCTCTGCAGTCACAGCGGTAACTCTGGATACTCTGGGGTCACATTGCTCTGCAGTCACAGGGATAACTCTGGATACTCTGGGGTCACATTGCTCTGCAGTCACAGGGGTAACTCTGGATACTCTGGGGTCACATTGCTCTGCAGTCACAGGGATAACTCTGGATACTCTGAGGTCACATTGCTCTGCAGTCACAGGAGTAACTTTGGATACTCTGGGGTCACATTGCTCTGCAGTCACAGGAGTAACTTTGGATACTCTGGGGTCACATTGCTCTGCAGTCACAGGGGTAACTCTGGATACTCTGGGGTCACATTGCTCTGCAGTCACATGGGTAACTCTGGATACTCTGAGGTCACATTGCTCTGCAGTCACAGGGGTAACTCTGGATACTCTGGGGTCACATTGCTCTGCAGTCACAGGGGTAACTCTGGATACTCTGGGGTCACACTGTGGGTGGAGCCCAGACAGGATAAGAGGATAGGTTTACTCTGTACCCCTGTGTGTTCTTCCATCCACCTCTCTGTTCTCCTGTCACCCGCAGTATTCCGCCATCACGCCTGCTGCCATTTGGTCTGAAGGACAACTTCTGGGAGATGGGGGAGACGGGCCCCTGTGGCCCCTGTACGGAGATTCACTATGATCACGTGGGTGGCCGGGACGCCTCGGCTCTGGTGAACCAGGACAGTGCGGACGTTGTGGAGATCTGGAATCTGGTCTTCATGCAGTATAACAGGTCAGTAGTGACAGCCTGATGTCTGTGCAGGAGGTCAGCACTGGGTGATCAGAGGCTGTGCTCTTACTGGGGATGTCAGTGATAAATAGATGGCCCAAAGTATGGGGTCACCTCACCATGGCAACCACTATATGGCCCAGAAATATGGGGGCACCTGACCATCATATCCATTATATGGCTGGAAGTATGGGGTCACCTGACCATCATACCCATTATATGGCTGGAAGTATGGTGTCACCCAACCATCATACCCATTATATGGCTGGAAGTATGGTGTCACCCAACCATCATACCCATTATATGGCTGGAAGTATGGGGGTCACCTGACCATCATACCCATTATATGGCTGGAAGTATGGTGTCACCCGACCATCATATCCATTATATGGCTGGAAGTATGGTGTCACCCGACCATCATACCCATTATATGGCTGGAAGTATGGTGTCACCCAACCATCATACCCATTATATGGCTGGAAGTATGGTGTCACCCGACCATCATACCCATTATATGGCTGGAAGTATGGTGTCACCCAACCATCATACCCATTATATGGCTGGAAGTATGGTGTCACCCAACCATCATACCCATTATATGGCTGGAAGTATGGGGGTCACCTGACCATCATACCCATTATATGGCTGGAAGTATGGTGTCACCCGACCATCATATCCATTATATGGCTGGAAGTATGGTGTCACCCAACCATCATACCCATTATATGGCTGGAAGTATGGATTCACCTGACCATCATACCCATTATATGGCTGGAAGTATGGAGTCACCTGACCATCATACCCATTATATGGTTGAAAGTAGGGGGTCACCTGACCATCATACCCATTATATGGCTGGAAGTATGGGGGTCACCTGACCATCATACCCATTGTATGGGGTCACCTGACCATCATACCCATTATATCGCCTAAAATATGGATTCACCTGACCATCATACCCATTATATGGCTGAACGTATGGGGGTCACCTGACTATCATACCCATTATATGGCTGGAAGTATGGGGTCACCTGACCATCATACCCATTATATGGCTGAACGTATGGGGGTCACCTGACTATCATACCCATTATATGGCTGAACGTATGGGGGTCACCTGACCATCATATCCATTATATGGGCCAAAGTATGGGGGTCATCTGACCATCATATCCATTATATGGCTGGAAGTATGGGGTCACCTGACCATCATACCCATTATATGGCTGGAGGTATGGGGTCACCTGACTATCATACCCATTATATGGCTGGAGGTATGGGGTCACCTGACTATCATACCCATTATATGGCTGGAAGTATGGGGTCACCTGACCATCATACCCATTATATGGCTGAACGTATGGGGGTCACCTGACCATCATACCCATTATATGGCTGAACGTATGGGGGTCACCTGACCATCATATCCATTATATGGGCCAAAGTATGGGGGTCACCTGACCATCATATCCATTATATGGCTGAAAGTATGGGGGTCACCTGACCATCATACCCATTATATGGCTGGAGGTATGGGGTCATCTGACCATCATATCCATCTAATGGCTGAAAGTAGGGGGTCACCTGACCATCATACCCATTATATGGCTGGAAGTGTGGGGGTCACCTGACCATCATACCCATTATATGGCTGGAAGTATGGGGGTCACCTGACCATCATACCCATTGTATGGGGTCACCTGACCATCATACCCATTATATCGCCTAAAATATGGATTCACCTGACCATCATACCCATTATATGGCTGGAAGTATGGGGTCACCTGACCATCATACCCATTATATGGCTGAACGTATGGGGGTCACCTGACCATCATATCCATTATATGGGCCAATGTATGGGGGTCATCTTACCATCATACCCATTATATGGCTGGAAGTATGGGGTCATCTGACCATCATACCCATTATATGGCTGAAAGTATGGAGTCACCTGACCATCATATCCATTATATGGCTGGAAGTATGGGGTCATCTGACCATCATACCCATTATATGGCTGAAAGTATGGAGTCACCTGACCATCATATCCATTATATGGCTGGAAGTATGGGGTCACCTGACCATCATACCCATTATATGGCTGAACGTATGGGGGTCACCTGACCATCATATCCATTATATGGGCCAACGTATGGGGGTCATCTTACCATCATACCCATTATATGGCTGGAAGTATGGGGTCATCTGACCATCATACCCATTATATGGCTGAAAGTATGGAGTCACCTGACCATCATATCCATTATATGGCTGGAAGTATGGGGTCACCTGACCATCATATGCATTATATGGCTGGAGGTTTGGGGTCATCTGACCATCATACCCATTATATGGCCTAAAGTATGGATTCACCTGACCATCATACCCATTATATGGCTGGAAGTATGGATTCACCTGACCATCATACCCATTATATGGCTGGGGGTATGGGGTCACCTGACCATCATACCCATTATATGGCTGGAAGTATGGTGTCACCCGACCATCATATCCATTATATGGCTGGAAGTATGGTGTCACCCGACCATCATATCCATTATATGGCTGGAAGTATGGTGTCACCCGACCATCATACCCATTATATGGCTGGAAGTATGGTGTCACCCGACCATCATATCCATTATATGGCTGGAAGTATGGTGTCACCCAACCATCATACCCATTATATGGCTGGAAGTATGGATTCACCTGACCATCATACCCATTATATGGCTGGAGGTATGGGGTCATCTGACCATCATATCCATCTAATGGCTGAAAGTAGGGGGTCACCTGACCATCATACCCATTATATGGCTGGAAGTATGGGGGTCACCTGACCATCATACCCATTGTATGGGGTCACCTGACCATCATACCCATTATATCGCCTAAAATATGGATTCACCTGACCATCATACCCATTATATGGCTGAACGTATGGGGGTCACCTGACTATCATACCCATTATATGGCTGAACGTATGGGGGTCACCTGACCATCATACCCATTATATGGGCCATAGTATGGGGGTCATCTGACCATCATACCCATTATATGGCTGGAAGTATGGGGTCATCTGACCATAATACCCATTATATGGCTGGAAGTATGGATTCACCTGACCATCATACCCATTATATGGCTGGAAGTATGGATTCACCTGACCATCATACCCATTATATGGCTGGAAGTATGGGGTCACCTGACTATCATATCCATTATATGGCTGGAAGTATGGGGTCACCTGACCATCATTTGCATTATATGGCGGAGGTATGGGGTCACCTGACCATCATACCCATTATATGGCTGGAAGTATGGTGTCACCCGACCATCATATCCATTATATGGCTGGAAGTATGGATTCACCTGACCATCATACCCATTATATGGCTGGAAGTATGGAGTCACCTGACCATCATACCCATTATATGGCTGGAGGTTTGGGGTCATCTGACCGTCATACTCATTATATGGCTGGAAGTATGGAGTCACCTGACCATCCTATCCATTACATGGCCTAAAGTATGGGGGTCACCTGACCATCTTACTCATTATATGGGCCAAAGTGCATGGTCATCTGACCATCCTGACAGCTAAATTGTGCTCTTCCGACCTTGTGGTAACAGTTTGGTGAAGACCTTTTTCTCCATGACTCTGCCCCCCGTGTACAAAGTCAGCTCCATAAAGACATGGTGTGACCAGTTTGGTGTAGAGGAGCTCCAGTGAGCCCCGACCTCATCCCTACTGATCTCCTTTGGGGTGATAAGGAACATTGACGGCCAGGTCTTTTTTTTTTTGGTGGCCAGTGTGAGGCCCGATGTGTGAGCCAGGTCTTCTCATCCACCATCTGTGGGTTCACAAATGGCTATAAAGTCCCACAGACACCCTCCAAAAGTTTGTGTGAAGCCTTTCCAGAAGAATGGAGGATGTGTCATCCATTTCTATCACATGACAGCCGATGATGCTCTTATAAACACCCCCTTATGCTCGGAACTCCCATGCCCAGGATTAAGCTCCAAGGGGCGAAGCGAAATGCGTTGTGGACCTGGCCTGGCTGGAGTCTGGGCTGAGGCTGCCATTCATCTCACTTCATGCCCAGGGTCTGCTTCATGATGTGTGGCTTATGGATATTTTCCTTTGACAGGAATGGAGGATGTTATACTCACAAAGGGGGGGCAACTCCATATTAATGGCCATGAGGGAAGGGGGCAACTGCATATAATGGCCATGAGGGGAGGGGTCAACTCCATATTAATGGCCATGAGGGGAGGGGTCAACTCCATATTAATGGCCATGAGGGGAGAGGTCAACTCCATATTAATGGCCATGAGGGGAGGGGTCAACTCCATATTAATAGCTATAAGGGGAGGGTCAACTCCATGTTAATGGCCATGAGGGGAGGGGTCAACTCCATATTAATGGCCATGAGGGGAGGGGGCAACTTCATAATAATGGACATGAGGGGAGAGGTCAACTCCATATTAATGGCCATGAGGGGAAGGGGCAACTCCACATTGATAGCCATGGTTCTGGAATTAGATGTCAAACCAGTTGATGTAGGTGTGAGGTCCACAAAACGTTCAGCTATATAATCTGTTGGTGTTGGGTGACTCTATCAATGAAGATTTCACCAGCAAGAAAGGGCGGGAGCCGCCTAAATTCCTCCACCTACACACTATCCAGCCCTCGTAGTGGAGAACGTATAAAGCATGGAGGATGAGGAGCTCATAGAGAACATTCCTGATGTAGGAGGACATTGTCCCGGATGGGTCCGGTGTATTTCCTATCTGATGTCGGTAACGGTGGGTGTGGTCACACTGATTCTTTTTTTTTTCCCTCGGTCAGAGAGGCGGACCGGAGTCTGAGACGGCTGCCCCAGCACCATGTGGACACGGGGATGGGTCTGGAGAGGTTAGTGACCATCCTTCAAGGGAAACGCTCCAACTACGCCACCGACCTGTTCACCCCCATTCTGGAGGAGATCGAGAGGGTGAGCATTGTGTGTGGGGGTGTCCCTGGTGACTATACCCCTAGTGATCGTGTGACCATTGTGTGTGTGCTCCAGGTGAATATACCCATAGTGGTATTGAACCCCATCTCAATAAAGGAGGGTTATTTTCACTTCGTCACCCCCCCACCCGCATTCCATATGAGGTAATTTGTCTCATACAGGGATTGGTATCCACCGGAGAGAGACAGTACAGGAGCATACCTGAGGCTGCATGGAGACACTGGGGTCATGGGGGGGCTATGAGTTTAATGGGTCATTGGTGACACAGGAGTGGGGATGATGGGGTCCTGGGTCACCCAAAACTTATCTGCACCCTCTGTTGCAGACACCGTGTGCACCATGACTTATGTTTTCTCTGTGCAATCCAGAGGTACCCCGGTGTCTCCAGAATCCTATGTCTCAAGTGACCCCTATGGTCCTACATGTGCAGTGACTCCAGAGCATAATGTGACTCCAATGTGACCTGAGCGCCTCAGTGACCCCGGTGTCTCCATGCAGTGTTGGGTTTGCCCCTGTATCTCCTGGACTGCCTCTCTCTCTGGATTGGAATGCTGGAGGTGACACTTGAATTGAGTACTATGAGAGGACGGGGGGTTTGGTGGTATTTTTCCAATGTTATACACATCCAGTGATTTTACCCACCTCCATCAATGACCTCAGAGCACTGCATGGTGAAAACGTTCTATCCTTTATGATTCGTTGTTTATAAACGTCAGACGTGTGATGTGGTGGAGGATGCGGGTGACATTGATGTCTGTGTGATTCCTGGGCAGGGCTCGCAGGCTCCTCCCTATGGGGGGCGGCTGGGCAGAGAGGACACCAATCACGTGGACATGGCTTACCGGGTGGTGGCGGATCACATCAGGACCCTCTCTGTGTGTATCGCTGATGGGGTGTACCCAGGCATGGCCGGAGCAGAGTGAGTACCCCGAATTATCAATACTTTGTATCTCTGGGATCGGGATATAGGGATGGATACATTTATTTGTAACATTTATGTATTACATTGATTACTTTGTATCTCTGTGATTGGATCAGGATATGATAATGAGTACATTTGTAACACAATTTGGTGAATTGGATCCTGTGATGAGAAGTAATGCCTGTGATGTAATGATCCTTTGATGTAGTTATCTTATGATGTAACGATCCTGTGATGTAGTTATCCTCTTGTGTAACGATCCTGTGGAGTAACGATCCTGTGATGTAGTTATACTCTGGTGTAACGATCCTGTAATGTAGTTATCTTGTGATGTAACGATCCTGTAATGTAACGATTCTGTGATGTAACGATCCTGTGATGTAGTTATCCTGTGGTGTAACAATCCTGTGGTGTAACGATCCTGTGATGTAGTTATCCTGTGGTGTAACATTGCTGTGGTGTAACGATCCTCTGATGTAGTTATCCTGTGGTGTAACAATCCTGTGGTGTAACGATCCTGTGATGTAGTTATCTTGTGATGTAACGATCCTGTGGTGTAACATTACTGTGATGTAACGATCCTGTGATGTAGTTACCTTGTGATGTAACGATCCTGTGATGTAGTTACCTTGTGATGTAACGATCCTGTGATGTAGTTACCTTGTGATGTAACGATCCTGTGATGTAACGTTCCTGTGATGTAACGATTCTGTGATGTACTGATTCTGTGATGTAACGATTCTGTGATGTACTGATACTGTGATGTAATGATCCTGTGATGTAACGATCCTGTGATGTAGTTATTTGGGGTGTAACGATCCTGCGATGTAATGATCCTGAGATGTACTGATTCTGAGGTGTAACGTTCCTGTGGTGTAAGGATCCTGTGATGTACTGATCCTGTGATGTAACGATCCTGTGATGTAATGATTATGTGATGTAATGATTCTGTGGTGTAACATTCCTGTGATGTAACGTTCCTGTGGTGTAAGGATTCTGTGATGTAAGGATCCTGTGATGTACTGATCCTGTGATGTAATGATTCTGTGGTGTAACATTCCTGTGATGTAACGTTCCTGTGATGTAATGATCCTGAGGTGTAATGATCCTGTGATGTACTGATCCTGATGTGTAACAACCCTGTGATGTAACGATTCTGTGATGTACTGATCCTGTGATGTAACGATTCTGTGATGTACTGATCCTGTGATGTAACGATTCTGTGATGTAATGATCCTGTGATGTAACGATTCTGTGATGTAACGATCCTGTGATGTAACGATTCTGTGATGTACTGATCCTGTGATGTAACGATTCTGTGATGTACTGATCCTGTGGTGTAATGTTACTGTGATGTAATAATCCTGTGATGTAATGATCCTGTGATGTAACGATCCTGTGGTGTAATGATCCTGAGATGTACTGATCCTGAGGTGTAACGTTCCTGTGGTGTAAGGATCCTGTGATGTAACGATCCTGTGATGTAATGATCCTGTGATGTAACGATCTTGTGATGTAATGATCCTGTGATGTAACGATCCTGTGATGTAATGATCCTGTGATGTAACGATCCTGTGATGTACTGATCCTGTGATGTAACAATCCTGTGATGTAATGATTCTGTGATGTAACGATCCTGTGGTGTAACGATCCTGTGATGTAACGATTCTGTGATGTACTGATCCTGTGATGTAACGATTCTGTGATGTACTGATCCTGTGGTGTAATGTTACTGTGATGTAATAATCCTGTGATGTAACGATCCTGTGATGTAATGATCCTGTGATGTAACGATCCTGTGATGTAATGATCCTGTGATGTAACGATCCTGTGATGTAATGATCCTGTGATGTAACGATCCTGTGATGTACTGATCCTGTGATGTAACAATCCTGTGATGTAATGATTCTGTGATGTAATGATCCTGTGGTGTAACGATCCTGTATTGTAACGATCCTGTGATGTAATGATCCTGTGGTGTAACGATCCTGTTATGTAGTTATCTTGTGATGTAACGATCTTGTGATGTAACGATCCTGTGATGTAACGATCCTGTGATGTAACAATCCTATGATGAGAAGTAGAATGACTTTCCGTCTCCCTGTCCAGGCTCGTACTGCGTCACATCCTGCGCAGAGCCGTCCGCTTCTCCTCTGAGATCCTCCGAGCTCCTCCCGGCTTCCTGTCCTCCCTGGTGCCCAGCGTGGTGGAGATCCTGGTGAGTGCGGTGTCATCCATTCCTCCTATATGGGATTCCTTACTACATTATAGGGTCATCCATAAAGTGGAGACTCTGCTCCTTGCACAGATGGAAAGAGCCTCAAGGGCTGGGACAGTGATAATAACGGGGGATGGTAACTACCCGAGTAATGGCACTGCTGGGACAGATAAAGGGTAGAAATGCATAAACCTATTACAGGACAATTTCATGGTCCAGTTTATTGAGGCCCCAACTAGGAATGACGCTTTGCTGGACCTGGTAATCTCAAACCATGCAGAGCTTATTACCAATATTCATATAAAAGAACATCTGGGTAACAGTGACCATAACATGATTTCTTTTAATGTAAGCTGCAAGCAACAAACACACACGGGAAAGATAAAAACACTTAATTTTAAGAGAGTAAATTGTACAAGGATGAGGGCTGCTCTCCAGGACTTAGACTGGGAGGGAATATTGGCATCGATGAACGCAGAACTGAAATGGGAATTTTTCATAGAGACTGTATGTGACCTCACTGCTAAGTATATTCCCATGGGCAATAAGTATAAAAATCTACAAATAAAACCTATGTGGCTCGCGCCCAACGTTAAAAAAAGCTATAAATAATAAGAAAAGAGCTTTTAAAAAATCTAAAAATGAAGGAACACTATCATCGTTTAAATGTTACAAAGAACATAACGGAATATGTAAAAAGGAAATCAAGGATGTAAAAATTCAAAACGAACGCCAGATTGCAAAAGATAGTAGGACGAACTCCCAAAAACTCTTTAAATATATTAATAGTTAAAAGGTCTGGTCTGAGCATGTAGGCCCTTTACAAAATAATCTGGGGGATGACTAAGAGAAGGCAAACTTATTAAATACTTTCTTCAGCTCTGTGTATACAAAGGAGCATGGGGGAGCTCATGTCCACGATGGGGGTGGTAGTGACACAGCCCCAAATGATCCACAATGGCTGAAAAGTGAAATGGTCCAGAAGTATTTAGACAGAATAAAGGTAGATAAAGCACCCGGACCAGATGGCATCCATCCACGGATCCTAAAGGAATTGAGCTCTGTCATTTCAAAGACATTGTATCTCATTTTTAGGGACTCCTTAATGACTGGAATAGTGCCACTGGATTGGCGTAGGGCCAATGTGGTGCCCATATTTAAAAAGGGATCAAAGTCTTTACCAAGTAACTATAGACCTGTTAGTTTAACTTCTATAGCTGGGAAGATACTGGAGAGTTTAATAAAAGACCACATAGATGAGTTCTTGTTGGAAAAAAGCAACAGACAGCATGGATTGACAGTCTGGAAAGACAGAAGTTGTCAAACAAACCTGATTTCTGTTTATGAGGAGGAAAGTATCTGGGGGAATCCATAATGGAGAAGGATCTGGGGGAATCCATAGTGGAGAAGGATCTGGGGGAATCCATAGCGGAGAAGGATCTGGGGGAATTCATAGTGGAGAAGGATCTGGGGGAGTCCATAGTGGAGAAGGATCTGGGGGAATCCATAGTGGAGAAGGATCTGGGGGGATCCGTAGTGGAGAAGGATCTGGGGGGATCCGTAGTGGAGAAGGATCTGGGGGGATCCGTAGTGGAGAAGGATCTGGGGGGGGTCTAGGAAGAGGTGATACCTAGGGGGGTCTAGGAAGAGGTGAT
>BLSH010212576.1:73404-84389 GCA_018402905.1 Glandirana rugosa
TTTTACAGCTGTACAAATCATTAGTGAGACCTCATCTGGAATATGCAGTTCAGTTTTGGGCTCCAGTTCTCAAAAAGGATATCGGGGAACTGGAGAAAGTGCAGAGAAGGGCAACCAAAAAGAGGC
Organism: Glandirana rugosa; assembly: GCA_018402905.1. Taxonomy (NCBI): domain Eukaryota; kingdom Metazoa; phylum Chordata; class Amphibia; order Anura; family Ranidae; genus Glandirana; species Glandirana rugosa. The sequence goes on from BLSH010212576.1 coordinate 73,531, forward strand.
ATGGAGGAGCTCGGCTATGGACATTTTCACTTAGGGGTGTACTCACTTTTGTCACATACTGTATATAAGGGGTCATAATAGTGATCTTGGTGTTATTCAGTTTAAGATCATCACAGAGGACAAGGGGGTGCCCTTTGCGTCTAGAGGTCTGTAGTAATGTGGGGGGTGTTCTCTAGTAATGTGGGGGGATTTTCTGTAGTAATGTGGGGGGTGTTCTCTAGTAATGTGGGGGGATTTTCTGTAGTAATGTGGGGGGTGTTATCTAGTAATGTGGGGGGTGTTCTCTAGTTATGTGGGGGGTGTTCTGCAGTAATGTGGGGGGTGTTCTGTAGTAATGGGGGTGCTCTCTATCTTTTGCAGGGTGATGCTTATCCTGAACTGCATAGGGAGAAGTCACAGGTAAGTCACTGTAATGAGACATTTATTAATAGGGAGCGTCCATATTCCCAGCATGCCCTGCACACCGTGGCTCAGGATTCTTATTGTAAATGGTTCTGTTCACCCCCCCCCCCCCCAGTATAAATGGGAGAGGTATGCAGGTCATCAGCTCTACTCTGTCCCTCTGTCTGTCCCTATACTACCCTAGCCTGCCCCTATACTACCCTAGCCTGCCCCTATACTACCCTAGCCTGTCTATATACTACCCTAGCCTGTCTATATACTACCCTAGCCTTCCCCTATACTGCCCTAGCCTGCCCCTATACTGCCCTAGCCTGCCCCTATACTGCCCTAGCCTGTCTATATACTACCCTAGCCTGCCCCTATACTGCCCTAGCCTGCCCCTATACTGCCCTAGCCTGCCCCTTTACTACCCTAGCCTGCCCCTATACTACCCTAGCCTGCCCCTATACTACCCTAGCCTGTCTATATACTACCCTAGCCTTCCCCTATACTGCCCTAGCCTGCCCCTATACTGCCCTAGTCTGTCCATATACTACCCTAGCCTGCCCCTATACTGCCCTAGCCTGCCCCTATACTACCCTAGCCTGCCCCTATACTACCCTAGCCTGCCCCTATACTACCCTAGCCTGTCTATATACTACCCTAGCCTGCCCCTATACTGCCCTAGCCTGCCCCTTGGAATTGAACATAATGGTATATGATATAATTTTGGATACAGACGAGGTGCTGTTGCCTGTAAATCTGACCTCCTGATAAATTTAAATTTAGTTTTAATTATCATGATATAAAATAATGGATGTGGGGGCTTTTTGGTGGGCGTGATTTTTTGGGGGGAAGTAGGGGCAGCATTTCATTCTTGGACCCAGGCAGCACAATGTCTTGGGCCTAGCGGGCATACGATGGGCTCTCTCCACCGCCAGTGTGGGGTAGGAAGGCCTCTCTGCCATGTGTAGTGACCAGTAATTGTTCCAGAAATGTCGTCAGATCTTTACCTTCTACGCCCTCAGGGAGACAGATAAAGCGGAGATTACATCTCCTAAGTCTGTTTTCCATGTCGTCCTGCTTGGTTGACTTATCTGTGGCTGCATGCGATCAGACACTGTCTGCAATGGCGGAATGGCGTCCTCCACCTCCCCCAGCCGGGTCTCGGCAGTTTTCGGCAGAGTAGTGGTGAGGGAGGCTCGGAGGTTGGTAATTGCCTCTAGTACCGTATCGGTATCACCGCCGGCCGCATCTGTCTCCTCCTACGTCTCGCCGCCATCTTGGTCCATGTGGTCTTTCTCCTGCCGGCGATATCTCTCCAGCCTCTGGCTTTCGGCGGAGATATAGTGGGTTAGGGCGAGGGGTCTCTCCGGAGTGTCTCAGGGCTAAATTAAGCCGCACATGATCAGCGGGTAATCAGGATCAATTGACGGAGCTCTGCACTCGTGCCTCCTACTCCATGCCTTGTCGGGCCACGCCCTCCCCTCCTTTGCTTTTATTGCCTGCTGAACGTTAGCACGGTAGCTACTCTTCGTGGGTGGACTGAAAACTCTTCATTATATGAAAGAACACATCCCGAGTATCCCTTTAGATATGCATGTTCCTCCCTGCTAGCTACTGGATGCTACAGATTTTAGCTGTGCATTATGCTGATCAGTTCCCTTATTACACAGAGTGTAACAAAGTAATCAGCAGACTGCACAGGTAGCATCAGCACCCAATTGCCAGCATGCACTTCTAAAGGGATGTTGGGGATGTATTCTTTCATGGGAACAGAAGTACAGTGCCTGACACCAGCCCTGAAGGTCACACCCACACATGACAAAGGGCAAAAATGACCTCTAATAACTGTAAGAGGTGGGCCAACACCAGTATGGATCAGGTGGAGAGGGGGTTGATGAGGGGCTTTGTGCTGAAGTACCTGAGCTAGCTGATCCTCGTGGGCGGGCCATAGAGCTGCTCCCTTCTCTGTAGTGACACCCAGAGGCTGTGTGCTGAAGTACCTGAGCTAGCTGATCCTCGTGGGCGGGCCATAGAGCTGCTCCCTTTTCTGCAGTGACACCCAGAGGCCGTGTGCTGAATTATCTGAGCTATCTGATCCTCGTGGGCGGGCCATAGAGCTGCTCCCTTCTCTGTAGTGACACCCAGAGGCTGTGTGCTGAAGTACCTGAGCTAGCTGATCCTTGTGGGTGGGCCATAGAGCTGCTCCATTCTCTGCAGTGACTCCCAGAGGCTGTGTGCTGAAGTACCTGAGCTAGCTGATCCTCGTGGGTGGGCCATAGAGCTGCTTCCTTCTCTGCAGTGACACCCAGAGGCTGTGTGCTGAAGTACCTGAGTTAGCTGCTAAGTAATGGATTTATTTCATTTCAGATTATGAGAATCCTGGATGAGAATGAGGAGGCATTTTTAACTTCCCTCCAACGGGGGCGCCGCATCATAGATCGCACTCTACAGCAGGAAGGTGCTGGTAAAATATTCCCAGGTAAGTGTCAGCAGTCACCCTGTGATGTCATGATACGAGCCAGATATGAAATATATATTATGCAGATGTAGGAAGTCCATATCCATGGAGAAGGGATGGTCCTGATGTTTGCAGGAGCGTACTTGAGAGTAGGGAGACAGCAGAGGGCGCCAATGGAATAGAAAGGCAGCAGAGGGTACTAATGGGGCAGAGAGGCAGCAGAGGGTCCCGATGGGGCAGAGGGTCCCGATGGGGCAGAGAGGCAGCAGAGGGTCCCGATGGGGCAGAGGGTCCCGATGGGGCAGAGAGGCAGCAGAGGGTGCCGACGGGGCAGAGAGGCAGCAGAGGGTGCCGACGGGGCAGAGAGGCAGCAGAGGTTGCCGACGGGGCAGAGAGGCAGCAGAGGTTGCCGACGGGGTAGAGAGACAGCAGAGGGTGCCGATGGGGAGGAGAGGCAGCAGAGGGCGCCGATGGGGAGGAGAGGCAGCAGAGGGTACCGATGGGGTAGGGAGACAGCAGAGGGCGTCGATGGGGTAGAGAGGCAGCAGAGGGTCCCGATGGGGCAGAGAGGCAGCAGAGGGTACCGATGGGGCAGAGATGCAGCAGAGGGTCCCGATGGGGCAGAGAGGCAGCAGAGGGTACCGATGGGGCAGAGAGGCAGCAGAGGGTTCCGATGGGGCAGAGAGGCAGCAGAGGGTACTAATGGGGCAGAGAGGCAGCAGAGGGTCCCGATGGGGGAGAGAGGCAGCAGAGGGTACCGATGGGGCAGAGAGGCAGCAGAGGGTGCGGATGGGGAAGAGAGGCAGCAGAGGGTGCCGATGGGGAAGAGAGGCAGCAGAGGGTCCCGATGGGGGAGAGAGGCAGCAGAGGGTACCGATGGGGCAGAGAGGCAGCAGAGGGTGCCGATGGGGCAGAGAGGCAGCAGAGGGTGCCGATGGGGAAGAGAGGCAGCAGAGGGTGCCGATGGGGAAGAGAGGCAGCAGAGGGTGCCGATGGGGAAGAGAGGCAGCAGAGGGTGCAGATGGGGTAGGGAGACAGCAGAGGGTTCCAATGGAGTAGAGAGGCAGCAGAGGGTACCGATGGGGTAGAGAGGCAGCGGAGGGTACCGATGGAGTAGAGAGGCAGCAGAGGGTGCAGATGGGGTAGGGAGACAGCAGAGGGCGCCGATGGGGTAGAGAGGCAGTAGAGGGTAATGATGGGGTAGGGAGGCAGCAGAGGGTGCAGATGGGGTAGGGAGGCAGCAGAGGACACCAATGGAGTAGAGAGGCAGCAGAGGGTGCAGATAGAGTAGAGAGGCAGCAGAGGGTGCAGATGGGGTAGGGAGGCAGCAGAGGACACCGATGGAGTAGAGAGGCAGCAGAGGGTGCAGATGGAGTAGAGAGGCAATAGAGGGTAATGATGGGGTAGGGAGGCAGCAGAGGACACCGATGGGGTAGAGAGGCAGCAGAGGGCACCGATGGGGTAGCGAGGCAGCAGAGGGTACCGATGGGGTAGAGAGGCAGTAGAGGGTGCCCATGGGGTAGAGAGGCAGTAGAGGGTACCGATGGGGTAGAGAGGCAGTAGAGGGTGCCCATGGGGTAGAGAGGCAGCAGAGGGTACCGATGGGGCAGAGAAGCAGCAAAGGACACCTATGGGTGAGTGTAGCAGGTCAGACAACAGCAGAGCATACCAGAGGCTTCATGGAGACATAGGCTCCGCTCAGGCGTAGTGATGGAACCTGGGAAAGGGTTTTTATTACATAGGAAGTACATCCAGGTCTGCAGACCCTACAAGGGGAGTAAACTTCTGTAACGTCACCCACATCCAGCATAGGATGCGTTTTGATTCACGCGTTTTGTCTCTGTCTGCAGTGGACGTAGCGTGGTCCCTGTTCCGTAATCTGGGCTTTCCTATGGACCTCATTGGCTTGATACTGCAGGAGCGGGGATCTTCCCTGGACAAGGCTGCCCTGGAGGAGCTCGCTGAGGAGGAGGAAAAGGTCAGAGGTCATGTACAATGTATATATAGTTCTATACTTCCTTTATAATAGAAGATGCATGGTAACGTTCTATGTGCTGCTCGTAGATCTATAGTGTTCTGTCTGTTGTCTTCATTATGATTGGGGCTAAACATGACTTTTTATGTCTTTTTAGTCAGGGAAATATGAAACTTTTCTGAACTTGTCACATTTATTACATACAGCCTGCAGGGGGTGCAATGGATTCAGCTTACAATCATTTTACTGCTATGTTGTGAATAGCCTGTAGTCTGATCTGGTGTTCAAAAAAACATCACAATGAAAGCATGATGAAAACCCTCCCATCCTTCTCTTCCGCTTATTCCTGTGCAGATTGGATCATAGATATCACGTGACTTGTGAATTATAGGGGGAAGTGAAAACTCAGACCTTGGTTTGACCAGGATGTTCTTGGTATTTCTCACCACTACATACTTGGTGTGACCAGGAGGTGCTTGGTATAATCTTCCAGTACGTACTTGGTATGTTCTGCCAGGACGTGCTTGGTATTTCCTGCCAGTACTTGGTGTGACCAGGAGGTACTTGGTATTTTCTGCCAGGACATGGTGTGAACAAGAGGTGCTTTGGTATGTTCTACCAAGACATGGTTGGTGTGACCAGGAGGTACTTGTTATTTCCTGCCAGGACATACTTGGCATGACCAGGAGGCACTTGGTATGTTCTACCAGGACTTGCTTGGTGTCACCAGGAGGTACTTAGTATGTTCTACCAGGACATGGTGTGAACAGGAGGTGCTTGGTATGTTCTATTAGAACTTGCTTGCTTTTACCAGAAGGTACTTGGTATGTTCTGCCAGGTCGTACTTGGTGTGACCAGACGGTACTTGGTATTTCCTGCCAGCACATACTTGGTGTGAGCAGGAGATACTTGGTATGTTCTACCAGGACGTGCTTGATGTGACCAGGGGGTACTTGGTATTTACTGCCAGTACATACTTGATGTGACCAGAAGGTACTTGATATGTTCTACCAGGAGGTACTAGGTGTGACCAGGGGTAGGTGGTATTGTGAAAGCGTGTCCCTTACTGACAGGCCTTGTCTCCCTCTTTGTATTTTTATCCTGATTGAGATTTTTGTTCTCAGAGGAAGTTGAGGAATCAGCAAGCGGAGGGAGCTGTAGGTGGTCTGCGGTTGGACGTCCACACACTGGCAGAACTTCAGCGCAGGGGGGTCCCGGCTACTGATGACTCTCTGAAATACGCCTATACCCTGGGGGATGATGGGAAATACGGTGAGTTCAGACTTACATCTCCAGCCTGGTCAGTATACTGTTGTAGGGGGAGGGTTGTGTGCCGTATGGTCAGGATGATGGCTCTTGGTATGGGCAGAGTGTATCTAAGAAGCACTAATACTTCGATACTGATATTGGGTTATTGATACTGAGGTACTGATAACGGGATATTGATACTGAGTTACTGATATTGGGTTATTGACACTGAGGTACTGATATTGGGTTATTGATACTGAGGTACTGATATTGGGTTATTGATACTGAGGTACTGATACCGGGATATTGATACTGAGGTACTGATACCGGGATATTGATACTGAGTTACTGATATTGGGTTATTGATACTGAGGTACTGATACCGGGATATTGATATGTTCTGTGACTTGATACATTTAGAGAGTGACCGGGGTTCTCTGTCTGCAGTGTTCAGTCCCTGCCCGGCCACCATCCTGATGCTGTACAAGGACCAGTCATTACACAGTGCGGTCAGCAGCGGACAGCGCTGTGGGGTCATCTTGGACCGGACCTGTTACTATGCTGAACAGGGGGGACAGAGCTCAGATCTGGGGTACTTTGTGCGTGAAGGCGAGCAGGTAAGAGATCCCCTACAACAGGTAACTTGGATCAATCCTTTCTATATTGCATGGAGAGATAATACCAAGAGATAGCAGGGGGCGCCAACATCAATCCCCAGCTACAGTCCCTCCCCCAAGGGCATACAACCTCTCCCCCCAGGGCAGATAAAGAATCCCGCCCTGTACTGATTGCCTCTACTCCATAAGATAGCTGTGTACAGTCCTTGAGAAATCCTAATGACCTCCTCTGTGCTCCACGCAGGACATCCTGTTTCCGGTGGAGTCTCTACACCAGGCTGGAGGGTATGTCCTACATGAGGTGACGGCCACGGAACCCCTGAGGGTTGGAGATCGTGTGGTGCTGTTCCTGGATGAGGTATCTATGGGAAGTCCTGGGGGGGTGACCTCAGCTGCTGGGCTGTGATCTCACTATCCTCCTGTCTCCTCTCAGGCCCAGCGCACCGCGTGTATGGAGAAGCACACCGCCACCCATCTGCTGAACTTTACCCTGCGCCAGGTTCTGGGGGAGAGCACGGCGCAGCGCGGGTCACATGTCACTGCTGAGCGACTGCGGTTTGATGTCAGCGTCATGGTGAGGAGCGGGATAACAAGTGGGGGGGAGGCAAAAAGCTGCAGAACTGTTCAATGAAAAGAGCAGATCTCTGAGGAACATTGCCCGACCGCTAGTAGAATGGACACTAAGGAAGAGTTTTTCCTCTCCCAAGGTCACGCCCCTAAGCAACTAGAGAAGACCAAGTTCTCATTGCCCCTGGGGACAGACACTGGAGGTCCTCTTCTACCAAGTGTTTCTCCCACTTCTTCCCCATTGGAGTGGACTCTTTCCTGGTTAGTGGTAGGATTGATGGACTCTCCTTCCTGGTTAGTTGTAGGATTGTTGGACTCTTCTTCCTGGTTAGTTTTAGGATTGGTAGACTCTATCCTCTCCTTGGTTAGTTGTAGGATTGTTGGACTCTTCTTCCTGGTTAGTTGTAGGATTGGTAGACTCTATCCTCTCCTGGGTTAGTTGTAGGATTGTTGGACTCTTCTTCCTGGTTAGTTGTAGGATTGGTAGACTATCCTCTCCTTGGTTAGTTGTAGGATTGTTGGACTCTTCTTCCTGGTTAGTTGTAGGATTGGTAAAGTCTATACTCTCCTTGGTTAGTGGTAGGATTGTTGGACTCTTCTTCCTGGTTAGTTGTAGGATTGGTAGACTCTATCCTCTCCTGGGTTAGTTGTAGGATTGTTGGACTCTTCTTCCTGGTTAGTTGTATAATTGGTAAAGTCTATACTCTCCTTGGTTAGTGGTAGGACTGGTGGACTCTCCTTCCAGGTTAGTTGTAGGATTGTTGGACTCTTCTTCCTGGTTAGTTTTAGGATTGGTAGACTCTATCCTCTCCTTGGTTGGTGGTTGGATTGGTGGATTCTCCTTCCTGGTTAGTTGTAGGATTGTTGGACTTTTCTTCCTGGTTGGTTTTAGGATTGGTAGACTCTATCCTCTCCTTGGTTAGTTGTAGGATTGTTGGACTCTTCTTCCTGCTTAGTTGTAGGATTGGTAGACTCTATCCTCTCCTGGGTTAGTTGTAGGATTGTTGGACTCGTCTTCCTGGTTAGTTGTAGGATTGTTGGACTTTTCTTCCTGGTTGGTTTTAGGATTGGTAGACTATCCTCTCCTTGGTTAGTTGTAGGATTGTTGGACACTTTTTCCTGCTTAGTTGTAGGATTGTTGGACTCTTCTTCCTGGTTAGTTGTATAATTGGTAAAGTCTATACTCTCCTTGGTTAGTTGTAGGATTGTTGGACTCTTCTTCCTGGTTGGTTTTAGGATTGGTAGACTCTATTCTCTCCTTGGTTAGTGGTTGGATTGGTGGACTCTCCTTCCTGGTTAGTTGTAGGATTGTTGGACCTTTCTTCCTGGTTGGTTTTAGGATTGGTAGACTCTATCCTCTCCTTGGTTAGTGGTAGGATTGTTGGACTCTCCTTCCTGGTTAGTTGTAGGATTGTTGGACTCTCCTTCCTGGTTAGTTGTAGGATTGGTAGACTCTATCCTCTCCTTGGTTAGTGGTAGGATTGGTAGACTCTATCCTCTCCTTGGTTACTGCTTGGATTGGTGGACTCTCTTTCCTGGTTAGTGGTTGGATTGGTGGACTCTCCTTCCTGGTTAGTTGTAGGATTGGTAGACTCTATCCTTTCCTTGGTTAGTGATAAGTTTGGAGGACTTCCTTCCTGGTTAGTGGTAGGATTGATACTCCATCTCCTCACTGGTTTGGGGTAGTTGGTCAGAGATGACTCTTCTTCCTGGTTAGTTGTAGGATTAGTGTGCTCACCACCCTGGTTAGTGATAAGAGTTCCACATTGGTTTTCCTACACTTGTAAATATCTGCATGGAAATCCCCTAAAAAAACAGCAAACTTTTGAATTTTCTGTAATGCCCCTCCCAGGAGGTCTTAACCCCTCTCTGTTGGTATTCTCAGAAATCTCCTCCAAGGTGTCTCGGGAAATGTCACCTTTCTGGGGGAATTTATGTTGACAGATTATTTGTCTCTCCTATATTTTCTCATGCAGTCTGTATGTTTTAGGGGTCGGTGAGTAGTCAGCAGCTGCAGGAAGTTGAGAAGAAGCTCCAAGACGTGATTGGACAGAATCATGAAGTTTATACCGCTGAGATTCCACTCACAGATGCCAAAAATATCCCGGGTCTTCGCAGTGTGGACGAGGTATATAACTTACATCACAACACCCTGAGCAAGTGCAATCCATCCAGAGTCCGGGGAGGGAAGTCACCAGTTCCTTCACTACCGAGAGTCAGAGCAGTGACTCCTCCTCTTCCAGAGCAGTGACTCCTCCCCCCTCTGGAGCAGTGACTTGAGTACCCTTGAGTACAATTACTCCTCCCTCATAGCAGTGTCTCATCCACCTTCAAGAGCAATGACTGCCCAACCCCCCTCCCCACAATATTGGCGGCAGCCAGTTCCTCTACACAGAAGCGTTCTTTGGAGGGAGATATTTTCGGGATTAAAATGCTCTTATAGAGGGAGGGGAGGTTTTGTGATGGTAAGGAGGTACCTTGTATATAGCAGTGTTTGCTTTCTGACTGGGGTTTCCCTTTAACATAAGGCTTGGCATTGCTCTTCCCCTGGTCTCCTCATTTCTCCCCACCCCCAGGTGTACCCGGATCCGGTACGTGTGGTCTCCGTGGGCGTTCCCATTAAGGAGATGCTGAGTCCATCCTCCAGAGTCGCTCAACAGACATCAGTGGAACTTTGCTGTGGCACGTAAGAGAAAAGTTTCACCCTGCTGGATGTGTTTCTCCTAGGTTCCTCCTGAGATTCTCCCTGATCCCCCTTAAATTCCTCCTGAGGTTCTCCTGGATCCCCCTTTAATTCCTCCTGAGGTTCTCCTGGATCTCCCTTTAATTCCTCCAGAGGTTCTCCTGGATCTCCCTTTAATTCCTTCTGAGGTTCTTCTGGATCCCCTTTAATTCCTCCTGATGTTCTCTTGGATCCCCTTTAATTCCTCCCGAGGTTCTCATTGATCTCTCTTTAATTCCTTCCAAGATTCTCCTGGATCCTCTTCCTCCACCCAGTTCCTTCTGTGATTCCCCTGGATACCCCAATAATTCCTCCTGAGGTTCTCCTGGTTTACCCTTTAATTCCTCCTAAAATTTGGCTTCTTAGAGTCCTCTTTAACCCCCTTAGGTCCCTTTGAGTCCTCCTTTAGTCCTCTACCCAGGACCTCTTAGGGTCCTCTTTATCTTCCCAAGGACCTCCCTCTCAAATCCTCCCCCGATTTCTTAGGTTCTCCTAGAGTTCCTTGACTCCCCCCCCCGTATACTTTTAGAGTCCTTCTTAGTCCTATCTTCCTCCCTTAAGTCTTTTAGAACCTTCTCGACCCACCCCCTGCTCCTAGGTCCTCTTAGAGTCCTCCTTGACCCCCCCCCCCCCCTAGGTCCCTTTAAAGTCCTTCTTAATTTCCCATTAGGTCCTCTTGGAGTCCTCCTTAATAACCCCATAGCGTCTTCCTTGGCCCACCCCCTTCTCCTAGGTCCTCTTAGAGTCTTCATTTCCCTCTAGTTCCTCTTGGAGTCCTCCTTAATTTTCCCCTAGGTTCTTAGAGTCCCCTCCTTGAACCTCCCCCCCCCCCCCCGTTTAAAATCCTCCTTAATTTCCCATTTGGTCCTCTTGGAGTCCTCCTTA
>BLSH010212576.1:134547-157500 GCA_018402905.1 Glandirana rugosa
GGGATGTGTGGTAGGGTGCAGTGTGTAGGCACTGCAGTGCAGTGTGCAGTATGTAGGGTGCAGTGTGTAGGGTGCAGTGTGTAGGCACTGCAGTGCAGTGTGCAGTGTGTAGGGTGCAGTATGTAGGGTGCAGTGTGTAGGCACTGCAGTGCAGTGTGCAGTGTGTAGGGTGCAGTATGTAGGGTGCAGTGTGTAGGGTGCAGTGTGTAGGGTGCAGTATGCAGGGTGCAGTGTGTAGGGTGCAGTATGCAGGGTGCAGCGTGCAGAGAGCAGCGTGCAGTATGTAGGGTGCAGGGTGCAGTGCGTAGCGTGCAGGGGGCAGGGTGCAGTGTGCAGTGTGCAATGTGCAGTATGTAGGGTGCAGTGTGCAGTGTAAATAAAAACAAAGATAAGCAGTGTGACAAGACAGAGGGGAAATCACCCCTCGATCAGTGTGAGCTCTGCCTAATCCAGGGGTGTCAAACTGCTGGCCCTCCAGCTGTTGCGGAACTACAAGTCCCATCATGCCTCTGCCTGTGGGAGTCATGATTGTAAATGTCAGCCTTGCAATGACTCATGGGATTTCTAGTTTCGCAACAGCTGGAGGGCCGGCCAGTTTATCACCTGTGGCCTAATCTATACACAGGACGGGAGAACACTGATGATCAGACTTCTGCAGTGAGCAGTGACAGGTTTCGTCTGTGATCATCATACCTTCTTCATGCTCAGGTACATCGGATCCTCTCCATCCCTGCTCTGCCCACTGGCATCTTCAGGTCAAATGTGGCACGCTGAGTGATCTGATAAGCTAAGGCTAAGGAGGCTAAGGAGGTGGTGGGAGGCAAGGCAACTTTGGTTGGGGTATTACCAGCCAATCACAGCACTGGGGTTGGGGTATTACCAGCCAGTCACAGCACTGGGGTTGGGGTATTACCAGCCAATCACAGCACTGGGGTTGGGGTATTACCAGCCAGTCACAGCACTGGGGTTGGGGTATTACCAGCCAGTCACAACACTGGGGTTGGGGTATTACCAGCCAATCACCGCACTGGGGTTGTGGTATTACCACCCAGTCACAGCACTGGGGTTTGGGTATTACCAGCCAGTCACAGCACTGGGGTTGTGGTATTACCAGCCAGTCACAGCATTGGGGTTGGGGTATTACCAGCCAGTCACAGCACTGGGGTTGGGGTATTACCAGCCAGTCCCAGCACTGGGGCTGGGGTATTACCAGCCAGTCACAGCACTGGGGTTGGGGTATTACCAGCCAGTCCCAGCACTGGGGTTGGGGTATTACCAGCCAGTCACAGCACTGGGGTTGTGGTATTACCAGCCAGTCACAACACTTGGGTTGGGGTATTACCAGCCAGTCACAACACTTGGGTTGTGGTATTACCAGCCAGTCACAGCACTGGGGTTGGGGTATTGCCAGCCAGTCACCGCACTGGGGTTGTGGTATTGCCAGCCAGTCACCGCACTGGGGTTGTGGTATTACCAGCCAGTCACAGCACTGGGGTTGGGGTATTACCAGCCAGTCACAGCACTGGGGTTGTGGTATTACCAGCCAGTCACAGCACTGGTGTTGTGATATTACCAGCCAGACACAGTACTGGGGTTGTGATATTACCAGCCAGTCACAGCACTGGGGTTGTGGTATTACCAGCCAGTCACAGCACTGGGGTTGTGGTATTACCAGCCAGTCACAGCACTGGTGTTGTGATATTACCAGCCAGACACAGTACTGGGGTTGTGATATTACCAGCCAGTCACAGCACTGGGGTTGTGGTATTACCAGCCAGTCACAACACTGGGGTTGGAGTATTACCAGCCAGTCACATCACTGGGGTTGTGGTATTACCAGCCAGTCACAGCACTGGTATTTTGGTATCAATCACCAAAGTTGTGTGTTCTTTACATAAAGTGTATTAATACCAATTTATATGCATCAAATGAATGTCAAATTGCAACGCTGGAACTTTGGCATCAATTAAATTCAGAATGTCTATTCTCAGCACATACTCACAGCACTGGGATTGGGGTATTAGCAGCCAGATGCAGCACTGGTGCTTTGGTATCAATTACCTGTATAAAGTGTATTGATAACAATTCATTAGGCTGCAATACATTTTACAGCACTGTATGTAGGATTTGCTTTGTATTATAACTTTTGTTGTGTAATTATTATTTGGAAGTATCAGGATCAGGTGGTTAGGAGGTTTGTTACATAGTTACACAGCCGTAGAGTACCACTGGGGTTGTGGTAACACCTACCTCTGTCTGCAGGTAGGTTGTCTGTGTAATATAGAGCAGCGCTACACTAGTTTGTTATTTAGTGGATAAAATATGTACAATGGGGCGTGGCCTGGACGGGACCCAAGATGGCTGCCTAAGCTGCAAGCTCCTGCATACTTGGACCTAAATCCACTTTTGGGGATCATCACCCTTAAATCCAGCATGGGTAAGCCGAGCAACTCAGCCGCAACTTCCATGAACTGCTTCAGACTCAGCGCTCAGGCAAGCATGCGGCATCACCGGCCTCACCACCACGCTCACCGAGCCGAGGCTCAGACTTACAGGCAGACAGGGGAGATATAATTGCTTCCCATCCACACCAGCCCTTAAGCCTTCCAGTCCTACAGACTGTGGCCCTTGACATTAAGAGCTCTCTTACTGCCGCTATCTCTGACCTGAAATCAGATATAGAAGCGGTTTCACGGCGCCTTACAAATATGGAACAGACCACACAAATCCAACAAATCCATACAGAGGCCATTCGACAAGTGCAGCACACTTATGACACCCAGCTACCTCACTTGCTTGAACTGTACCACCATGTTGAGGATCTTGACAATCAAGGCTGCAGACATAACATACCCATAAGAGGGGTGCCAGAGGGGATCGAGTCAGCAGCCATACCACTAGCAATCTGCTCTTACTGCCACGATGTTAGGAAAAGTGACTTCCAGTGTTTCCGCGGTGGTGCGCGCTCTCACGTGCGCGCGCCGGAAACGGCGCCTGATGTCCCTATTTCAGTCTTCAGAGCCCTGCAGCCGGTGCTGTCTGCTCTACAGCGCTTTGGTTCCTGTGACCCCAGTTTTACTCTGAGAGACTTTCTGCACCTGTGACCCCGGCTTCCTGTTTGACCTGCTTGTCTGCTGCCCGCCCTGACCTTCTGCCTGCCTCCGACTATGCCTCTGCCTGATCCTCTGAACCTTCTGTTGCCCGCACGTTGCCGACCCTGCCTGTACCCGACTATCCGCTTGCCTGAACCACTTGTACCGCACCGCCAGCCTGTTGCGGACCCGGCCTGTACCACCAACCTTCTACCTGCACGAGCTCCAGTGGACCATCACCTGTCATCTGTGACCCAGTCCAGCCCTCGTGCCCCCCTGTGCTCCAGAGTCTCCTGTCTCCACTACCAGGGGCTCTTGAACCAGGGCCACAAGTGAGGTTGCCCCCGCATAAGCCAGACTCAACCATCAGGTACGTGACACACGATCTCTGATCTGAAATCAGGTATGCAAGCGGTTGCACAGCGCCTTACAAATGTGGAATAGACCACACAAATCCATGCGGAGGCCATTCGACAAGTGCAACGCACTCATGACACCCAGCTACCTCAATTGCTTGAACTGCACCGTCATGTTGAGGATCTTGACAATCGAGGCTGCAGACATAACATACGCATAAGAGGGGTGCCAGAGGGAATAGAGTTAGCAGCCATACCACCAGCAATCTGCTCTTACTGCCATGATCTCTGGCCTGAAATCAGATATACAAGCGGTTGCACTGCGCCTTAAAAAAATGTGGTACAGACCACACAAATCCATGCGGAGGCCATTCGACAAGTGCAATGCACTTATGACACCCAGCTACCTCACTTGCTTGAACTGCACCACCATGTTGAGGATCTTGACAATCGAGGCTGCAAATATAACATACCCATAAGAGGGGTGCCAGAGGGGATAGAGTCAGCACCCATACCACCAACAATCTGCTCTATCTTTAATTACTTGCTATGCTGCCCTGCAGACTCTGCCAAGGAAATGGAAAGGGCGCATCGCATCTTACGCCCACAACCCAGGGATTCGGAACCCCCGAGGGATGTGATAGGTTGCATTATAAACTTTTCACTTAAAGAAGGAATTCTCCGCAAGGGAAGGGAAAGAGGGCGCATCATGTATAATGGCACTGAAATTAAATTGTTTCAGGATCTTTCCCAAATCACTTTACAAAACAGGCGGGCATTGTGCCTCCTGCTGGAAGCATTCAGATCTCGCAACATCCAATACAGATGGAAGTTTCTGTTTTGCCTCTCCGCCAGAGGTCGCATAGCCCTACTTTGCACACCGGAAGAACTTTGGTCTTTTTGTGAAAAATGCGACTTGCCTCAAATTGACCTCCCGGACTGGTATGCCTTTTACTTCCCGACTGAATCTTGGTGTCCGGTCTCACATAACCCACCTCCAAAGGCTCAAAGACAACGCTCCAGACATCACAGACTAGATCCCATCTCACCTGAACCATGATTTTCACGCAGAGATCTGAACCAGAGTAGTCCAGGCGCCTCATCAACTCCACGCAGAGACCGCTTGGAAGCGTGAGACCATACAAGAATGTGCGGTGATCTGCCCGTAAGTACCACAGGCACCTGCTGGAATATAGTTCCCACACTTTACAACCTCAGATTCATCTGTGGACCAAACCCACTTTGTTACCTATAAAGATCCATCAGACCCAATTGACAGATCCGTTGCTCTTTCAATAATTATACCAGTGTGGCAGAAATATCCAATGGGACACATCACAATGCCCACACAGATTTGCCCTGTTACTGTATCTTGCCCAGCAATGTTTATTGGTACATGGGCATGGTGTCATGGCATAAACCCCTAATGGAGGGACTGAATCCACACTTGATGACAAGAGTCCTTAACGCACCTAGTCCAGGACCTCATGTCTTTACCCTCAAGTCTTGGAGATTTGTTTTGGTGAACTTCTGCACAAGCTTATTCTTGCCCTATTACGGCAATAGTGCTCATATATGTATTGTTTGTGACTGGGGAGGGGAGGTCGGGTCTACTCTCTACCCTGGGAAGGCAATATTGATTTATGCTAAACTTACTACTTACATCACTAAATTTCATGTACTGGATTCACGAGCATGCACAAATTAACACTACAAATAGAACTGCAATTTCTTAATGCCTCTCTTGAAAGACCTTGCAGCTCATTTTACACTTAAGTGGGGCCTATCCCTTCCTAATTTGGGAGCGCAGGATCTAGACCTCTCCGGGTGGGGTGTTGGGCCTCATTCCCTCCTATTGGGTTTTTGTTGAACTGCTTAAAATAATCTCCATGATAATATATACCATGGCTTTTCCAAGGCAGCCACTATATAATGAGAGGATAGTATGCGGGCGCGACCTTGAGATGCAGTGTTGCCAACCGTCCGTAAATTTTACGGACAACCAGTAAAAACAGGGCAGTTTTTTGGGTGTCCGTAAAAGTCCGTAGCAGCCGAAAAGTGCCAGTAAAAACAGCGGCCATCGGCTTCGGTCAGAGCTGCGCATGTGCAATTACAGTGATCCCCAAGCGGCAAGTGAGAAGATCCGATCCTGACCCTGAGACGAGTTGGACAACCTCTCCTCCTGCTGCCAGCTAGTGCCTCTGCCCAGCCCATCCACCCTCAAATGAGGTTACTGCATTTTCCCGTCACACCAGCGCCAGCCAGCACCCGACCGGAGCAGACTGATGGATGGATCCTCCTGATTCCTGCCTGCCTCCCTGCTCTGGCTGACCCTGCAGCCCTTCTGGTGACAGTGGTGAGTGCAGTACCCTTCCTCTTCAAGCTGGCCAAAAAGAGTCGGGACAGTGAGTGTGGGACTGTTTGACACACACACTGTCTCTGCTCCCTCTGACAGACAGCCGCGAGCCAGGCTGCCGGAGTCTCTCTCTCTTAGTGTGAGTGTGCGCTGTATGAGTGCAGTGTGCGCTGTATAAGTGGCAGGAGGTAATGGAAGGATGGTGTAATGGAAACAGGAGGTGATGGGAATGGTGTGATGGAGATGGAGGGATGGTGACAGGAAGTGATGGGGGGATTGTGTGATGGAGACAAGAGGTGATGGAGGGATGGAGACAGGGGGGGGGGGTGATGGAGATGATGGGTGATGGAGGGATGAAGACTGGAGGGATAAAACAGTAGGTGATGGAGACAGGAAGTCTTTAGAAGAGGGGACATAAATTCTGGTGAACATATTGCTACCAGGGATTTCACCTCACTTTCTGTGGTGGTTATGGAACAGAAATTAAGGGGAAATCTCTACAATTTGACATGGGTGACAAAACTGATGAACTAAATAATCTGCTCTTATTATATTGAAAATAACAGAAATATGTTTTTTTACCTTGCTATCTACCTTAAATCACATTGCTATTTGCACAGTGTACTTGCTTGGAGCCTAAATACTGAAATTTGCACTGAAAACTGTAATTTTGTAACTTTTGTAAAATGCCAGTAAAAACTTGGCTGTGCCAGTAAATTGTGGGTGTTGTGCCAGTAAATTTCAATCTGGTAGGTTGGCAACACTGCTGAGATGCTGGAACCACAGAGTACACAATGTGTTCTAGAACATAGGCTCGACAAAGGGCCTAAAGAAAATGTCTGATAATTTTAGGTTATGGGTCAATGGCCTTTGGGCATTACTCAGCTTGCCTCTGTTATGGGACTCTAGTAGTGGGCTGGTTCCTCCCTCTCAGAGGGTATATGATAGCATTTAGTGGTTTTGCGGGTGGTCTTGAGTTGGAAACGGATCAATATTAGATTTCATTATTTGGATCATAAAGGGTAAATGTTACAAAATGTTGATGTTTTCAGGTTTTTAAGTTCTTCAGTTTTAAAGTTAAACCTCATGCTTGTTCTGATGCTTAAGAATTAACTGACAGTAAATCTGTGGCTATTTCTGGACTGATGGCCTTGTTGTTTGTTATATTAAAAAGCTTGCTTTGGATGATCACTTCTTCTCCCCCACTCCCTTTTTACAAGAGTCCTTACAAGAACTGCTACACACCTGTTCTCTTTTACTGGAGGAACTGGGGAAACGCACAAGGCGCAGATATGTGCTCTGCCAGAAAGTGTTCTATCAGGAAGGTAATAAAAGTGGTAGACGGTTGCCACGTATGGTGCAGGCTTCTAGAGCTTCCCTTACAATCCATCATATTCATGACCGCCATGGCAAGCTCCCCTCGACTATTGAGGACATTGAATGTTACTATTTGAAACTTTACAACCGTAATCTAGATTGCTCAAATCCAGTTCCTCCAGAGTCTAGAATGAAAGCGATTAGAGATTTCCTATCTCCTTTCATACCAACAAGCCAAAAAGATGGAGAGCCCCATCTCCAATATGGAACTGGGGCAGCCATGAAACAGATGAAACTGAGTAAAAGCCCCAGGCCTGACGGGCTTACCTTACAATGCTACACACGTTTTGTGGAGTTCCTGTCACCTAGGTTGCTTTCTACCTTCAATGCACTCTCCAATCCTCACACATCACCAGGGAGCATGTTAGGTGCCCATTTAACAGTCCTCCATAAAGAGGGTAAGGATGCCACATAAGTCTCCAATTATAGACATATATCCCTGCTAAATGTGGATATAAAACTATGCAAAAATACTAGCTAATAGGCTCTTGCTCCTCTTGCCTAACCTGATATTCTTAGACCAGGTGGGCTTTATACCTGGTATAGAGACCAGGGAGAGCACCATTAGATTGTTGAACATCCACCACTGGCTGACCTCATCCAGTCCTCCGGTACTAATGAATCTCCCTCAAACGCAATAACATCAGGTGGCTGTTATACCAACAGTGAGGATGTATCCAAAAAACGAACTTCAAAAAATGCCAGCCCAGAAAGGAACTTCCACTGCAGACAGTACCTCAGCATTCAGGGACACAGAATGATCGACAATAGTGAAGCCCGTTTTGGGTAAAACATATAATTTATTAAAAATATACTCACATTCAAGCAAGGGTAGCAGCCAAATAGTAAAACATGAAGCGCGGTATCCAAAGCGTGCTGGGCATGACGAAACAGTCACCTAAAAGTAGGTGATCATTCTATGTCCCTGAATGCTGAGGTACTGTCTGCAGTGGAAGTTCCTTTCTGGGCTGCCATTTTTTGAAGTTCGGTTTTTGGATACATCCTCACTGTTGGTATAACAGCCACCTGATGTTATTGCATTTGAGGGAGATTCATTAGTACCGGAGGACTGGATGTCAACAATGTCTAGGAGTGTATTCTATATACGTGTCGCCCCAGGGGCCATCTGGTAAGAAGCTTGAGTGCTCACTGAGGTGTGGTGTGTTCATCTTTCACACTGAACTCTGGTGCCGGGATCTCCTTTGATATTCTTGCAAACATCTATCTTATTGCTGGATGCTGACAAGGCGTTTGACAGGTTGGCCTGGGTCTATATACAAGAAATTCTGAAGGCGATCAGACTCCAGCTCCGCATGGTGGCCCACATCTTTGCATTGTATTCCAATCCTTTTGCAAACATACAAGTTAATGGCCACCTGTTGAGCACCTTCACCACCAGCGATGGCACCCAAAAGGGATGCCCTCTATCCCCCTTGATCTTTGTCCTAACCCTGGAACCTTTTCCTCAACAAACTGAGATTGAATCCCGATATTATGGGACTCCATATAGGGGACAGGGAATTTAAGTTCACTGCTTTTGCAGATGACATCCTCCTCATCCTAAGGTCGCCTCACACTACCCTGCCAAATTTATTGAAAGAAATGGACCACTTTGGTGCCCTGTCAGACCTCAAAATTAACTATAATAAATTTCACTGTATTGAATGTCATGCTCACAACTCAAAAGGTAGAACAATGCCAAAGTTATTTTCCATTTCTATGAAAAAAGGCTGCAATAACTTACTCAGGAATTCAGACCGCTACTACTAGACCTTTATAGATGTAATTTCCTAGTGCCATTGAATAAGGCCCAGTCAGACCTCAATAAATGGGCTGGCCTAAATGTATCATGGTTCGGCCGATCTGCTTTGCTTAACCCCTTCCCACCCACCCAACGTCATATGATGTTGTCGACTTTGACCACCATTTTATTCCCTAGGGTCTCTTCTAAAAATATATAATGTTTGGGGGTTCTGAGTAATTTTCTAGTAAAAAAAATGATGATTTTTACATGTAGGAGGAAATTGGCCTCTGTAGTAAGTGGTTGAAATGATAATTCTTCCATGCCTCCTATACTTAATGCAGACTATCCTAATCCACTTACTGGTGTCCTTTTTTGTGACGTACAAACGAACTTGCTAAATATTTATTTGGGGAAACTCTCCTCCACGTATCAAATTTGCCCGACTCACACAAGGGCTAAAGGGGGAATAGGACTACCTGAATTCATTCATTTATTTAGCCTGCCAGATCACAGGAATTGAGGATTGGAACATTCATGAATCCAGAAAACTCTGGGTACACCTAGAAACCTTATTTACGCAATTCCCACTTCAAAATCTTCCCTGGATATTCTCTCGCCATTGGCCAAGAGAGATCCTGGCACATCCTCTCATTCTACCTTCCCTGGCAGCCTTCACACAGGCTGCTAAATCAAATGGTTTTTCTTCCACCCCAGGTCGTTTAACAACGTTAAAAGGAAATCCTAATCCCCCCCGGGCAATGCAAACTCGTTCTTGGACCAGGATTGGCCGCACAAAGATGTGCTGGTGCATCACTTTTGTATGACTGACACTCCTTGCTCATATGAGAACATAACTGCCAACTTGTTTACTAATTCCTTTCCTTTCTGGACATACAGACAAATACGACTTTCTTTCCAAGAAGGCCCCACTACCAACGTGGATAAGACAACTCATGTCCTTGTGCACCACAAAGACATTTAATATCTTCCATTTATGCCCTGCTCCTGGAAGATTCTTCCTCTGTTTTGGACCCCATGCATAAGAGCGTGGGAAAAGGATTTCCAGACCTCCTTTTTGGACAAGGAATAGGAATCTATTCATTCCTTCACACACAAGGGATCCCTGAATGTGGCCATACAGGAAAATAGCTACAAGGTTGAAACTCAATGGTATAGAACCCCTTCTCGCCTCCATAAGTTCTCCCCATCCATACCTAATACATGCTGAAGGTGAAGGAAAACCGAAGGGACAATGCACCATATTTGGTGGAACTGTGTATCCCTCCAACCCTTCTGGAGTGAAGTCCATGACATCATTGCACAAGTTACCACACTTACCTTGGACTACACTCCAGTGCAACTAACCAAAGAAGGAAGGGAACCGCTCCAGGTGCACGGATCAAAGCCAATCCCATCCGAGCAGGTGCTGGTCTGGAGTCCGCTGTCCAAGGCAAAGTGCAGAACGAAGAATGGGACCGCACTCAGTCACAATGGGAACGTGAAAAGTTATTGTGAACCATCCAAAAAAACATTAACGTAAATCCATGATCCAGGCAGACAAAGTGACAGACCGTGGAAAGGTTGACGCGTTTCATGGAAAAAGAATCCGCTTATTCATAACCCCTGTTATTAACCCCTGGGGTTATGAATAAGCGGATTCTTTTTCCGTTAAACGCGTCAACTTTTCCACGGTCTGTCACTTTGCCTGGATCATGGATTTACATTAATGTTTTTTTGGATGGTTCACAATAAACTTTTCATGTTCCCAATGTGACTGAGTGCGGTCCCATTCTTCGTTCTGTACACTCCAGTGCAGCACCTATTACGCCACATGACTCTATCCAAAAAATATTGTTATAAATCCTTGGCTATGCATATGGTGAATGCAGAAAAACTCTGTGTTCGAGTTCATTGCTGATCCACACGCATTCCGACCATTAGAGAACAGTTTGCTAGAACTTCTAAAATAGAGGTGATGGAGAAACTTATCTACATTTCCCAAGAGCGGATACAAAAATTTACAAGTAAGTGGGCATGTTGGACTCACTTTAAAACCAGTGAGTGCTTCCAATCCTATGATCTTTAGAGCAGCCTTTCTCAACCTTTTCAATGCAGAGGAACCCTTGAAATAATTCTCCGGTCTCGGGGAACCCCTGCTAAAAATTAAAAATCTACAACTCCTGATACATTAGTGTGATGGTCAATGGGAAGAAGTTCCTTACACTTGTGGTCATTGAGAAGAATTACCCCTTACAGATAGCTAAAAAGATCAATGATGTCATTGGGAATTTATCTGAGAGGTAGAAATTTACCATTGCTCAAGGAATGCCTAGCAACCTCTGGAGGAACCCTAGGGTTCCACGGAACCCTGGTTGAGAAATCCTGCATTAGTGTGATGGTCAATGGGAAGAATGCTCCTTACACTTGTGGTCATTGGGAAGAATTACCCCCTTACAGATAGCTAAAAAGATCAATGGTATCATTGGGAATTTATCAGAGAGGTTGAACTTGACCATTGCTCAAGGAACCCCTAGTAACCTCTGGAGGAACCCTAGGGTTCCACGGAACCCTGGTTGAGAAACCCTGCTTTAGACAATGGATTGTCACACAAGCTGTGCATGGAGAATGGGATAATCCAAGCGGAGCCAACAGACGGGAAAGGGGGGCGGGCAGGTGTAACCTGTCCCATTATCATACTCTGTTAACCCTTTTGGACCCCCTTTTTTTCTTCTCTCTCACTCTCTCTGGTTCTTTCTTCATTTCTTCTGCCTCTATCATCGGAGTTCATAGTTACCTTATCCTGGTATGAGAATCCTAGTAATCCTAATGACCCACACACAGTGGGATTCCCGGGTATTTGCATAAAGTTATAAACAAACTATTAATTTTTGCTGTTCAACAAACCGTTGCTTATATGAATGCCTGACTTTATCGACCTGCTAACTTTGTTATACTTTATGGCTTGTAAGCCATTGATGGCCTGCATTGTATTTACATGACGTGTATAATGTATGTGTTGTAAGCATTTACCTCTTTCTACGTTCAATAAAAAATTATGGAAAAATGAATATGTACAAAGATAAAGAATGATAGAAAATGCAACAAAGACAAATGGACAGACAAAGTCCGGCTGAGAGAATAAAAGAGATAAAAACAGAAATAAACTTTTTTCTGAGGATTATCCTGTGACAGGAACATCCGTTATTCACCGGTTAGATCGGCTCCATGGGAATTTCCCCGTCCAGATCTCAGGATCCTCAATTCACGGAGATATGGATGGACTTTAGCCATCAGCCAATCAACCCTGGGGCATGTTCTCTGCCCAGTCAACAGGATGGTTCTGTCTTCTGAAGGAACCAAAGCTAAATGGGCCATGAATGGTTCTGAGGGCTGGGATGAGGATTGGATTTCCAACACCAGGGCATCAATCCGATCCCAACAAGACCAATAACTGCTTGGCTGGTGTGATCAGACTCCATATAACCATTCTGGGAGTTTCTGCTGGATTCTATCCTCACTACACATACAGTGTTATATCTACATAATATGTACGAACCTGAATGAACAAGTATATGCATATTACACATGTATGAATAGTTCACAAGGAACTATTTTGATCTCTCTGCAACTAATATTTGAGTTTTTATGAGAGATAAAATAGATTCCTCGGATCTCTGACATAAATCAATGTCTGGCAGGCAGTTCAGGGCTTTCTCATTGTCTCGGCCTCGTCCCCTGCTGGGCTTGTAGATGAAATGACGAGGACTTCTCTCTGAGGCTCAGTGAGGTGACAATTTTATATCTACAAGGATTGGGGGAATTTTATTGGTATCTAGGAGTCACTTCTGGTCTAGAGGCTGGCTCTGTCCTTCCAGATTCTAACTGAGGACCATATGTCTATGATTGGTCACTGAATGAAGAGAATGCGGAGTCTTTACTACCACTGAGTTACACGATATCTACAGCCATGATACTTCTACATTTATCTTACATCTCACCTACTGGTAACATTTTCACACTTTTACATTTATATTACAAGGAGAGATGAGGGTAATATAGAAAACTGCTCTTCTGATTGCAAGCTCTTTGGACAAGCAAATCCTTTGCAGCCTCTTTTCTATAATTTGGGTGATTTGAGGAGAGCAGTCATTTCTTTTGCTGGGAGGTTTTCACTTATAAAGGGGATGGGGGCTTTTGTTTCTGGGGGATATTTTGAGTTTTCAGTCTCCCCCTGGAATATATTGGAGGTTATTTTATACAGATTGGGACTTTTTATGTTCGGGGCGCTCAGAGCTCAGCATTCACTTGTTACTGACCATCTGTTCTTGGAGCCAACTTTTGTCTGCAGAACACCACTGCATTACGGGAAAGAAAAAACTAAGTCCAGAAAAAGTGTGCACCTAAATCCCCTCACATGGTATGACTTACTTTCCTCGTAGTAAGAAGAAAAGTTAGGCATACCCCAGTTAGTCCTATTCTCCATGATTATCACTGTCCTGTCACTGGCCAGGTTACACGGCTGTATCCTCTGTGCTCTCCTTATCCCTGCAGTTATACCCCTGCCTGTGTCCTGTGTCTCCTCTACATTCTGCCCTTGTCTGGCTTATTAACCCTCTCCTGCTGCTGGATAATGTTTCTACTTCTCTATCATTTCAATCTCCTAATTCTCATTGAGAGTTTGATAGAAGCTGTCCAGCAATAGGACGATTTTATATCATCCAGAACAGGGACATCATGAGCAAACCTCTGTCCTATTACTACCCACCATCAAAGCAAGCCTATTACTACTGGATGGAAATCATGTGTTATTACTACAACTACCTGTAAGGCGGGATTTATAATCAGGACCCCCCACATAGACTTCAATGGGACTCGCTATAAAGTTCAGGGTTTGCAGATCTCAGACTGGATATCCCGACCCTGCAGGGAACCTGGGCAGAGTCACTCATCCCTACTAGTCACTACTCATTTGCTGGTCTAAGTTATATATACAAGAAACATTTGTCTGGTAGATGGAGAGATCTGGACCTTGTTTTATTGGGTGAGAAATGTGATCACTCATTCTCTATGGGCCAATTGATAAATCTTCATTGCGTTTTTCTATCATCTAACCAACAATCCTCCCCGACATAGAGATAAAGTCTGACCTCTGATAGTCAGTGGAGGGGGGAGGGGATGAAAGCCATTAACAGTGATTGATCTGAAGGACTATGATGGGAACTCCCAGTGTAACTGGCCAAGCAGAAGTCTGTCTTTGTATAACTTTCATCTAGGCGACATGTCTGGGTCCCTCACATAGGAGATTTATACCAGAATCCTGCAGAATATTATATAATTTAAAGGAGAATTCTCACTTCAGCTCCTGCAGAGTACAGCCAGGATGTCTGAGCCCCTCACATAGACGTTGTATTCCGGAGTCTTCCAGATTATTCTCTGATAAATACAGCTTGGTGAGAGATCGGTTATTGATAAGAATGGATTGGAGATCATCACAGCAGGATGAAGTCACACCACATGCTTCCAACCTGCAGAGACAAATCCAGACACATGATATTATATTATAAGATGAATATGAGGAATTATTCCCATTTAGTGAAAAGTAACATAACATCACTAGAGCGGAATATCAGGATATACAGAATGTTATACAGAGGAAAGATCTTGTTATTAGGGAAGCTGATAAAGGTAAAGCTGTTGTAGTTCTTATGTCTACACAGTATAAAGAGGGGGCGCTGTGACAGCTCAGTCACCCCTTATGTACCCGGTTATTAAGCAGGACCTCACACTGTGGGGTTTATTTACTATAGTGCCAAAATGTGATCCAGCAGTGCCTGAAGATAGCGCTCACTTAAAGGAAATTAAGACTTCAACTCTCAGAAACTGGGCGGATATGCAAACAGAACTGAGCGCTATTGCCAGGAAACATGCGTGACAGATCACATATGCAGGAATAGTGGCTGTCAATGGGACTCAAACCTGAAAAATCCACAGTCCTCCATTGAAAGCTTGTATGCAAGTTTATTGCCATAAAAATTGTGTGGGGACCTGGGTACTGCCTTAGGGGACATGTCTCAGTAGAAAAAAAGGAGCAGTGATTTTAATAATGCTTAAAATGAAACAATAAAAATGAAAAATTCATTTAAATATCATGCCTGGGGAGTCCCCTTAGTCTGACTGTAAAGCGGCGCATCTGTGAGATGTGTAGAACTTTGCCGCAGCAAAATGACAAGTAAAAAAAAAAATTAAACTTGATTGCGGCTGTATTGTATTGGCGGCTCCCAGCAAAATAGATAAAAAAATCTATGAAAAAAATGACATAGGGTCCCCCCCAGTCAATACCAGGCCCTTCGGGACTGGTATGGATTTTAAGGGGAGCCCGAGCCAAAATTAAAAAAAAAAAAAAAATGATGTGAGATTCCCCCTGAAATCCATACCAGTCCATTGGGTCTAGTATGGATTTGGAGGGAACCCCCCAAGCCAAAATAAAAAAAAATGGCATGGGGGTCCCCCCAAAATCCATACCAGACTAATTTGAGTATGCAGCCTGGAGGTCAAGAAAAGGGGTGACGGGCAAGCGCCCCCCCTCCTGAACCGTGGCAGGCCACATACTCTCAACATGGGGAGGGTGCTTTGGGGTCCCCCCCAAAGGCCCTTGTCCCCCTGTTGATGAGGGCAAGGGCTTCTTGCCGACAACCCTGGCCGGTGGTTGTCAGGGTCTGCGGGCGGGGGGCTTATCAGAATCTGGAAGCCCCCTGTAACAAGGGGGCCCCCAGATCCCAGCCCACCTATGTACATTGTACCCCTACCCATTCACCTAATAAAGTAGTTTAGTGTGACAAAAGACAGTAGCCGGTCTTTGACAATTCCTTTTGTAAAAATATTTTCTTCTTCTCCGTGTCTTCCTCTGGTCTTCCTCCATTTTCTCCTTCTTTGCTTCTTCCTCTGGTCTTCTTCTTCTTTTGGTCTTCCTCTGGCTTCTTCTTCCCCCTTTTTTGTCCTTTGTGAAACCCCTCAAAAATGTGAGCACTGGTGAAAAATAAATGTTAACACCACTACACACAAACCTCTAGCCACATAGCAGGATTGGGATTCAAACTTAGGCCTTCAGCAATGCTAGCCATAAGCTCTATTGTGTTAGCCACTGTGCTACCATAGGTTTTTTAAGCTGCAGTCCTAAGACCCAGGGGTGCAAGAATTTAATCAATGTAGATGTACTGTGGAAGGACAGAGAGCCATTGAACAACCTGTTTCTAGCAAATGCCATCTGTTTTGAAGGCTGGTTATGGCTGATTACTGTCAGCATGCTGAGAGATAAAGAGATGTAATTTAGTGTGTTTTGGCTTCGTAAGAGGATGAAAATAGTGGTGGTGGGAAAATGTTAAGGCTGATTAGAGACCTTGCCCATGGCAAACATATGACACAATTTGCAATGGTGGTGGAACCCTCCTACACATAAATACTACATTTAGATAAGGCGCTGAGTCCTGCTTAACAACATAGGGAGAACAAACAACATCTTTACATGTAGTGGCATGTTTGGGATTCGAACCCAGGAACTCATCACTGCTAGGCAGGTGTGTTACCTTGTGAGCCACGGAGCTGCGACATGTGAAATCTTCCTACACCAGGGGCCCTCCAGCTGTTGCAGAATTATAAGTCAGATCTTGCCTCTGGGGGTAATTGTAACTGCCAGCCTTGCAATGCCTCATGGGAAATGCAGTTCCAAAACAGCTGGAGGTCTACCCCTGTCCTACCCACATTTGCTGCATTTCTTTGGACATATACAGTAGGTGGTGGAATTACATTAGTCAGGAGTTATTCTTCTTGATTTATTTTGGGATATTTGGTGGTTCTTGGTGTGTGAGTGTATAATAGTGATGTTACCCTCTGATTTTTGGGAATGACATTTTTATTTCTGATCTTGGTATACATATCACATTTTTTTGGAAATCAAATTAGGATAATTTGGAAATAATAAAAAAATTGAGACTCATTTTAATTTTGCATAAGCAATGGTATTGTTTGTGGTTTGTAAAGACACCAGTGTGAGTTTTGGGAAATATATTTGTGAGATGGACATCAACAAATGAAAGTGACAGAGAAAAATATATTTTACCAAAACATGAAAACATTACACATTCTAGCATTCTTGAAAACAAAATAGATGATGAAGAAGCAACATTGTTGCAAGGACAATTTCTTTGAGAGAAAGATACATTTCATCTCAACATGAAAAGGATTTCTATGGGGAAGTTACAATTGTATCATTAGAATGAATTGCTGGAACTTGCATTGGGCTACATAACTCTCATTTTCACTCCCAAAAAACTCTCTTTAAACCAGCGCTCATTTTGGTATTTATTGTAGCTCTCTATAAATACTGGGAGTTAAAAGGAGAGTAGTGTCATGTCTGAGCATGCTCAGTTGTGCTCAGCTGTGCTCTGCACCTAGTAGTAAAGAGACGGGGAATTTATCTCTTCTCAGACTTTTAAAGATATTTCAGTGTAGAAATCACTTTTTCACACAGTTTAAAAGCAGAATATCTCTATATTGGTGGACATTCCACATTTACAATGGGATTCTACACAACAGGTGTATGCCTGTTTTTGCATGGGAGATTGCGGACGTGCCGCGGGAGAGTGCCCGCCGTTCCGGAGGACTTGATGTCTGCCAGCAACCCAAGATCGCGGAGTACCGAGGCAGATCTGCCTAAGTAAACAAGGCAGATCCCCATTCTGCCAGAGATCTTCTGTTCCCAGTGATCAGGAACAGCAATCTCTGTCATGTCCCAGGCACCCCATTCTGCCAGAGATCTTCTGTTCCCAGTGATCAGGAACAGCAATCTCTGTCATGTCCCAGGCAGCCCACCCCCCTACAGTTAGAACATGCTGAGGGAACACAGTTAATGCCTTGATTGCCCCCTAGTACCCCCTTCCCTGTCAGTGCCATTTTTACATTGATCAGTGCATTTTTATAGCACTGATCAATGTAATAATGTCACCGGTACCCAAAAAGTGTCACTTGGGGTCAGATTTGTCTGCCGCAATATCGCAGTCCTGCTAAAAATCGCAGATTAGCAGTAAAAACAATAAATAAAAAAAGAAAAGTACCTAAATCTTTCCTATAGTTTGTAAACGTGATAACTTTTGTGCAAACGAATCAATATATGCGTATTGTGTTTTTTTTTATTTTACCAAAAATATGTAGAAGAATATATATTGGCCTAAACTGAGGAATTAATTTGTTTTTTTTTTATATATATATCTTTTGGATATTTATTATAGCAGAAAGTAAAAAAAAAATGTTTATTATTCAAAATTGTCGCTCTTTTTTTTTTGTTTATAGCGTGAAAAATAAAAACCGCAGAGGTGATAAAATACCACCAAAAGAAAGCTCTATTTGTGGGAAAAGAAGGACGTCGATTTTGTTTGGGGTCAACGTCGCAGGAGTGTGCAATTGTCAGTTAAAGCGGCGCAGTGCCGAATCGCAAAAAGTGCTCTGCTCAGGAAGGGGGCAAATCCTTCCGGGGCTGAAATGGTTAAAGCACTTTATTCTTCCATCCCCCATTCTTTAGTGTCTCCAGCAATCAGATATCTCCATAGATATAGATCATATACTGGGCTGTTACAGCAATTATTACAGAGGGTGTAAAGGAAGAAGGTTATTTAATTTCATGCATTTTCCACCTACTTTTTTAAGTTTCCCCGCCCTTGTTGGTGATCGCAATTATGTTACTCATTGGAATTTTTTTTTTTTTTTAAGCCGTTTACCTTATTAAGATACTAGTGAAGAGCCGGCACTCCCAGGATGCAGTAAATAAAAAATTGTATTCCAAAATATTCATGTAAAAGTTACAGCAAAAGCTGACGCATTTCGGCGTACAACGCCTTGTTCACAGCCAGTGACGGCTGAGCAGGGGGGCATCTTATGGACACACAGAGCCAGCTCAAGCATGTACAACTGCCCCCATAACAAGCAGCTTGCTATGGGGCCAGCGGTGGGACCCCAGAAGAGGAGGATCAGGAGGTTCTGTGCAAAACCATTAAAGAGCTGCTAAGTATAACATGTTTGTTTTTTTAGCAAAATAAAATTAATGTCACTTTATTATCTGTTGAATTTCTATGAACATCCCATTTTTGTTATTTGATGGTGAGTACTATATACAGAAATGTGGAACATCAATGGGGACAAACCTCCTCCCTCATTATTCTCTATATGGGAAGGTGGGAGGAGTTTTTCATGTTACTGAACAGATCCCCTTTAGGAGCTGTACATATACAGTGCCTTGAAAAAGTATACATACCCCTTGAAAGTTTCCACATTTTGTCATGTTACAGCCAAAACCATAATGTGTTTTATTTGGATTTTATGTGATAGACCGACACAAAGTGGCTCATAATTGTAAAGTGGAAGGAAAATGATAAATTATACAAATAAATATTGAGTGAGAGGTGTGGGTTGGACATTTATATGGCACCTCCTCTACTCTGATATCCCTAACTAAAATCTAGTGGAACCAATTGCCTTCAGAAGACTGTATTAGTAAATAGAGTCCACCTGAGTGTCATTTAATCTCAGTATAAGTACAGCTGTTTTGTGAATCCCTCAGAGGTATGTTATAGAACCCTAGTGAACGAACAGCATCATGAAGGCCAAGGAACACACCAGACAGGCCAGGGATAAAGTTGTGGAGAAGTATAAAGCAGGGTTAGGTTATAAAAATCTCCCAATCTTTGAACATCTCACAGAGCTCTGTTCAATCCACCATCAGAAAATGGCACAACTGCAAACCTACCAAGACATGGCCGTCCACCTAAACTGACCGGCTGGGCAAGGAGAGCATTCATCAGAGAAACAGCCAAGAGGTCCATGGTAGCTCTGGAGGAGCTGCAGAGATCCACAGCTCAGGTGGGAGAATCTGTCCACAGGACAACTATTGGTCGTGCTCTCCACAAATCTGCCCTTTATGGAGGAGTGGCAAGAAGAAAGCCATTGGTGAAAGAAAGCCATAAGAAGTCCCGTTTGCAGTTTGTGAGAAGCCATGTGGGAGACACAGCCAACATGTGGAAGAAGGTGCTCTGCTCAGATAAGACCAAAATTGAACTTTATGGCCTAAAAGCAAAATGCTATGTATGGTGGAAAACAGATGCCACACATCACCCTGAACACACCACCCCCACCGTGAAACATGGTGGTGGCAGCATCATGGTGCGGGGATGCTTTTCTTCAGCAGGAACAGGGAAGCCGGTCAGAGTTGATGGGAAGATGGATGGAGCCAAATACAGGACAATCTTAGAAGAAAACCTGTTAGAGTCTGCAATAGACTTGAGACCGGGGTGGAGGTTCCCCTTCCAGCAGGACAATGACTCTAAACATCCAGCCAGAGCTACAATGGAATGGTTTAGATCAAAGCATATCCATGTGTTAGAATGGCCCAGTCACAGTCCTAAATCCGATTGAGAATCTGTGGCAAATAGCTACCTCCCCGGTCGGTCCCCCGGGGAGGGTAGTGGGGACATCAAAGTCCCACACTTACCCAATCTAGGAAGTGGGCAGGCAGTGTGTCCAGCGAGCGGCAGCTTTCTTCCTCCTCCTGTGGTGTGAATCACGGGGCTTCTGCTGTACATCCCCCTCCTATTCAGCCTAGGCATCCAAAAGAATCACCGGACCTTTCAGCTAATAGGGAAATGGGTATCAGACCCGCGCTTCCTGATTGGCGGAGATGCGATTCAGTGTTAGAAAAGCGAATATTCATTTGCTTTTTGAACACACCTGGGTGGGCTCTGAGCGGCATGCTCTGCGCCATGAGTCCACCCTATTTTGAAGCCTATGATAGCCTATGGCTCTAATCAGGTTGTCATGACACCTGGGGTCAGGTGACAGGTGCGCACCACTGGGGTGCGAATCGCACTGAGGGTTGCGAAGCGCACCTCTAAGGTTGTGGACCTATAGTTAACTGCTGCTAATGAGTTCCAGCTGATACAGGAAGAGGGGCCCCTGGAGCATGGACACTGAAACACAGGGAGCTAGTGCATCGGTTTCCGCAGGGCATGGAATCTAAGAGCCAGGAGGTGTTCACCAGAGCCTCTGGTGGTGAGAATCGATTTGGCTATGACTGGATCCAGGTTGTGGCCCCCCCGGGGTCCCCAAGCTCACGCTCAGCTGGCTACAGGTGGAAGAGAGGAAGCAGCAGTGCAGGAACAGCAAGGAATTGTCAGGCCAAGGATCAAGGCCACAAGCAGACAGGAGAAACAGAGAACAAGCCAAAGATCAGGGTATCAGGCAGGCAGGGATAAGCAGAGAACGAGCCGAAGGTCAGGGTATCAGGCAGGCAGGGAAAGTCAGAACAAGGCAAAGATCAGTACACAGAAATAGACACAGAGCATATGACAGGAACAACCACACACTAAGCCAAACCCACACAACATTGATCGGCGTCAGAGTCTACTACTGCCAGGTGTAATATGATGTTCCTAATTAGGACCAGGGGTGGGGCCCAACTGCGGGAAGCCTACTTAGCACACAGGTGATGATGTGCATGGCCTCTAGGCTGACACAACCAGAGAGGTAAGCAAACAGACAGGACATGAAAGTTACTGTGATTTCATGACACAGGTGCTTCAAAAAAACACCCCCGCCACTGTAGTTCATGCGCCTGGTGTCCTGAAAGGGGCCGGATGCATGAATAGGGGATGGCCATGGTGGCTGTGGATAGATTCATGCTATGCATGCACGAGCTACCTGCGTGGGGCGCGCTCGGCATGCTATTTGATCACCGAGTCAATGACACTTGGCTGATCACAGTTCAGAGTAAGGGGCCGGTCCCGGTCCCCTACCACATGATCAGCTGTCAGCCAATGACAGCTGATTACATGATGTAAACACAAGCTTGGTAATCGGGTTTTTCTTCTCTTCACCCTGACAGCACGGATCAATGGCTCCTGTGAAAGGGACATCAGTCCTGAAGAGGAAGGGACACAGCCACCTCAGCTGTGCCCACCAGTGCTGCCTGCTAGTGCCACCTGCCAGTGCCCAGCAGTGCATATCAGTGCCACTAATCAGGGCCCACCAGTGCTACCTATCAATGCCCAGCAATGCTACCTATCAATGCCCATCAGTGCCACCTATCAATGCCCACCAGTGCCCACCAATGCCTCATCAGCAGTGCTGCCTATCAGTGTCACATACCAGTGCCCATCACTGCCATCCATCAGTGCCCATCAGTGCCATTCATCAGTGCCACCTATTAGTGCCATTCAGTGCCAGCCACCAGTGCTACCCATCAGTGCCCACCTGTGCCGCCTCATAAGTGCCCACCAGTGCCACCTATCAGTGTCCATCACTGCCGTCTTATCAGTGCCCATCAGTGCAGCATATCAGTGCCCATCAGTGCAGCATATCAGTGCCCATCAGTGCCGCCTTATCAGTGCTCATCAGTGCAGCATATAAGTGCATACCAGAGCAGCCTATCAGTGCCCATCAGTGCAGCCTATCAGTGCCCTTCAGTGCAGCCTCATCAGCTTCAACGAAGGAGAAAAATGACCTGCTTGCAAAATTTTATAACAAAATATAAAACAGTTTTGTTCTGTTTTTAACATTTTTGGTCTTTTTTCATTCTTTTTAACAAAAATATAAAAAACCCAACCACGATTAAATACCACCAAAAGAAAGCTCTATTTGTGTGAAAAAAAATGATAAAAATGTCATTTGGGAACAGTGTAGCACGACCGCACAATTGTCAAAAGTTCGACAGCGCTGAAAGCTGAAAATTGGTCTGGGCAGGAGGGGGGTTTAAGTGCCCAATGAGCAAGTGGTTAATGGCTGTGTGTTGAGTTATTTTGAGGGGAAAAAATATAAAAACAATTTTTCTTACTTTTTTCTGGTTTTTACAATTTTTGTCTTGTTTTGACAAAATATAAAACAATATTTTAAAACGTTCGTCCAGTAAAAAGAGGAAGCAACTTCGACTACTCCGACGTGACTTCCCGTGACTATCCGACGTGACTACCCGTGACTATCCGACGAGAC
>BLSH010212576.1:157510-185061 GCA_018402905.1 Glandirana rugosa
TATATATATATATATATATATATATATATATATATATATATATATATATATATATATATATATATATATATATATATATATATATATATATATATTCTTACACTGCCTGCACTGACTGTATATAGTCTACACTGTATCTATATGTACTAAACTGCCTCTATGCCACTAACTAACCTGGCTAATCTAGCTCAAGTTCTCCACTCCAATACATGTATGCAGCCTTATATAGTGTGGGGCGTGGACTTAACCCACTGAGCCATGATTGGCCAAAGGCACCCTACCACCATCCCCAACCCCGTGAGAGTTGCTGTGTGTGGTGTCCTCTGTCCTCCTTCTACGTGTCAGGCTGTGGAGCGGCAGCAGTGGTGTCCTTCTCCACCCCTGTCCTTAGCGCCAGGCATCCAATAGGATCGCCTGGCGCTTTGGCCAATTGGGAAACAGGTCTCACAGACCTCTCTCCTGATTGGCGGGGAGGGAGATTAGTGTAAAAAATAGTGAAAATTAATTCGCTATGGTCACACAATTGGGTAGGATTAGGGCGCCCCGAGCCCACCCTATTTTGAGGCCTATTAGAGCCTCTGGACCCAACCCACTCAACCCCCACCTATCCCCGCCATTGTATTACATGCACCCGACGTCCTGAAAGGGGCCGGGCGCATGGATAGGGAGGTGTTGGGGGGCAACGCCCATGTACCCTCAATGCATGGGCCACCCCTGTCTGATGTTTCCCTAGTCTAATACAAGAAACATTTGTTTGCTAGACTTCACAATGTTTTTATATCATCCAACCAACAATTCACCCTGACATAGACATAAAGTCTGATCTCTGATAATCAGTGAAGGGGGAAGGGGATGAAAGCCAATAGCAGTAAGTGACTTGAAGGACTATGATGGGAACCCCCAGTGTAACCACATACTTACCAACAGTCACGGATTTCCCGGGACATTCCCGGGATTTAGACCTTTATCCTGGTCTTACCGAAATTTCCAGAGAAATCTGCATTTTCCCTATTCCCCGCTGCCGCTGCTAGAGGTCCGCGGCCGGCACTGGTTAATTCTGTCTCTGTCGCCATTTTACAGAAGACCAGCTTGTGAGTAAGAACCAAGAGGTGGAGCTGCTTTCATTGCCATCCAGGCTCCACCTCTTGGTTCTTCCCTTCGGCCTCCAGTGCTGGTCTTCTGTAAATGGCTTGAAGGCCAAATAAATCAGACAGTGGCATCACTGCCTGGGGGGCGGCCCACACCCAGTTGAAGAGGGGTAACTGGGTGCACCTGATGTAAGCAGGGACTCCACTGGGGACACCTAATGTCAGGAGGGACTCCACTGGGGCACCTGATGTAAGGAGGGACTCCACTGGGGACACCTGATGTAAGGAGGAGCTCCCCTGGGGACACTTGATGTAAGGAGGAACTTTGCTGGGGACACTTGATGTAAAGAGGGACTCCGCTAGGGGGACACCTGATGTAAGGAGGGACTCCACTGGGGACATCTGATGTAAGGAGGGACTCCACTGAGAGCACCTGATGCAAGGAGGAAC
Organism: Glandirana rugosa; assembly: GCA_018402905.1. Lineage (NCBI taxonomy): Eukaryota > Metazoa > Chordata > Amphibia > Anura > Ranidae > Glandirana > Glandirana rugosa. The sequence continues at coordinate 159,049 of BLSH010212576.1, forward strand.
TCCGTTGGGGACACCTGATGGAAGGAGGGACTCCGCTGGGGGCACCTGATGGAAGAAAGAGACTCTGGTGGAGGCAGATGAAAGGGGGGACTCCATTGAGGACACCTAATGTAAGGAGGGACTTTGCTGGGGACACCTGATGTAAGGAGCGACTACGCTAGGGGGACACCTAATGTAAGGAGGGACTTCGTTGGGGACACCTGATGTAAAGAGGGACTCGGCTGGGTCACACCTGATGTAAGGAGGGACTCTGCTGGGGACACCTGATGGCATCTGGTGGCAAGTGACACTCGGGGCTGAGTTGAATGATTTAATTTTATATGACAATGTTATAATAGAAATAATGCACTTCAATCATCCTGACACCATACCAACCATGGTGCCAGGATGATTGAAGCGCCAACACCAGATGTTTGGAGGATCTTTATCTGCTGATTGTTACACTTTCTGGAAAACACATATTGTTATTGTGGTGAAGGATCTGGGCCTGCTGTCCCTCCATCCCGACTTCTTCCTTCCTTCTCTCTCCTTCCCTCCCGATTTCTTTCTTCCTTTCTTCCTTCATCCATCATTCATCTCAGACTTGAACCACACCCCCTTTGAGCCACACCCTTTAAGCCACACCCACTATTTTGTTTAAGCCATGCCCATGCTTTTTTTGTCCCCCAGCTATGGCATGCCTCCAAGCGAATGCCCCACCCCCTAATTATAACAAGACCCCGTCTACAGTCAAAAAAGTGCTCCTATCAATTCTGTTACAGTGTTGGTAACTATGTAACTGGCCAAGCAGAAGTCTGTCTTTGTATAACTTTCATCTAGGTGACTGGGTCCATCACACAGAAGATTTATACAAGAATCCTGCAGAATATTATATAATTTATAGCAGGGGTCCTCAAGCTATGGCCCTCCAGTTGTTCAGGAACTATAATTCCCATCATGCCTAGTCATGTCTGTGAATGTCCGAGTTTTACAATGCCTCATGGGATGTGTAGTTCTGCAACAGCTGGAGGGCCGTAGTTTGAGGATCCCTGATTTATAGGAGGATTCTCACCTCAGATCCTGCAGAGTACAGCCAGGATGTCTGAGCCCCTCACATAGAAGTTTTATTCCAGAGTCTTCCAGATTATTCCCTGATAATTCCAGTCTGGTGAGGGATCGGTTATTGATCAGAATGGATCGGAGATCATCACAGGTGGAGGAAGTCACACCACAATCCCACAACCTGCAGAGACAAATCCAGACACATGATATTATGTTATAAGATGAATATGAGGAATTATTCCCATTTAGTGAAAAACCTTAGTTAGACTTACCGGTAACGGTATTTCTACGAGTCTTCCAGCACCTGGAGAGAGCCCTTTTCCCAGGAAACACTGCAGTCAATCTTTAAAAGTCCACTGCCTTCCACCATGGCCACAGTTGTTATCGAGCACCTCCAGCCATGCTGAAAGATATAAGCAGAACATAGTAATCTCATGCCATTTAACACTTATAACCCAAGGAAGGGTCATCAGCGCTGTCCTGAAAGACTCGTAGAAATGCCGTTACTGGTAAGTCTAACTAAGGTTTTCTCCCCTCGTCTTTCAGGACAGCACCTGGAGATGATAAAAGAGTTCTTACTCTAGGGTGGGACCACTGCTTGCAGGACCAAACGACTGCTCTGCCGCCGAGAACAGGTCCATCCTATAATGACGAGTCAAGGTGGAATAACTCGTCCAAGTGGCTGCCTTGCATATACGTCCCGGTGAGGCCCCAGCTCTCTCCGCCCAGGATGTTGCCACTGCTCGGGTAGAATGAGCTACTATACCCCCTGGGGGATCTACTCTGGAGGCTTTGTAAGCTTCACTGATAGCCATTCTAAGCCATCTTCCAATAGTGCTTTTGGAGGCTCCATACCCTTTACGGTGTCCCGAAAATAATATAAAAAGAGAATTTGATTTTCTGAATTCTCCTGTTATCTCTAGATAACGCAGTAAACACCTTCTAATGTCTAGTGTATGAAATTCCCTCTCCTTAGGACAGGTTGGCAAAAAGTTGGTAAGACTATCTCTTGCAACCTGTGGAAGGGCGAAGATACTTTGGCTAAAAACCCCGGACCAGTCCTCAAAATTATCCTATCCAGAAAAAACATCAGAAAAGGTTCAGTGATGGCTAAAACCTGCAGCTCACTGACCCTCCTTGCTGAGGTAACCGCTATCAACAAGACTAATTTAAACGACCACAATTTAATTGTGGCTTCCATGGGTGGTTCAAAAGGGCTTTTAGTAAACCCCCGCAGAACCACTGATAAGTCCCATTTGGGAATAATTTTCACTGGTACTGGCCTCATCCTAGCCAGAGCCTTAAAAAATCTAATAAAAAAAAGGATCTTAAGATAAACGTCTCTCTAGAAACACCGACAAAACCGCTACCTGGACTTTCAAGGTACTGGCTGCCAATTCTTTTTCCAACCCATCTTGCAAAAACTCCAAGAATGAAAAATTCTCCTGAGGGGAACAATTTTTTTCATTGCACCAGGAGTTGAATCTTTTCCATGTCTTAAAATAAATGGCCTTCATGTCCTTTTTCCTGCTGTCTAGTAACGCATGGATTAATCTTTCTGACAGACCCTTTTTCCTTAAGATCTGCTCCTCAGTTTCCAAACTGCCAATTTGAGATGACCTACATTTGGATGGAGAAGGGGACCCTGATTTAGTAGATCCCTTTGTACTGGCAGCAACCAGTGGGGCTCCACTGCTAACTTCAGCAGCACCGAAAACCAAACCCTTTTGGGCCAGTATGGGGTTACCAGGATCAAAGTTGTGTCTTCCTCTTGTAGTTTCTTGAGTACCATTGGGATCATTTGTACTGGAGGAAAAGCGTAACACAAGAGGAAGGTCCAGCGTTGTGCTAGAGCATCTAGACCCGCTGCTTGATCCCACCTTTTCAGAGAGAAGAAACTTGGTGTTTTTGTGTTTGCTATTGACGCAAATAGGTCGATCTGGGGTTTTCCTTATTTCCGAGTTATCATCTGGAACACCTCCTTGTTTAGGCTCCATTCTGATTCCAGAACTCTCTCTCTGCTCAGGAAGTCTGCAATCTGATTTAAACTGCCTTTCAGGTGTACCGCCATTAGGGAAGCTAAGTTGGCTTCTGCCCAACCCAGAATTTTGAGGGCCAAGTCTAGAAGACTTTTGCTCCTTGTGCCCCCTTGTCTGGAGATGTAAGCCACTGTGATGGCGTTGTCTGACAGTAATTGGACATGTTGACCCTTGATGATTTCCCTGAAGGCCCACAATCCCAGGAAAACTGCTTCCAGTTCTTTCCAATTGGAGGACTTTCTTGATTCCTCCTTTGTCCATAACCCTTTGGCCATGTTGTTGTTTAGATGTGCACTCCACCCCCAGGAGCTTGCATCCGTTGTCAGGATCTCCCCTGTGGGAAAAGCCCAGGTTAGACCCTTGACTAAATTTTCCTGAGCTCTCCACCACCATAACTTCCTTTTTACTGAGGGAGGAATGCTGATGAGTTTCTCCATTGACTCTCCATAGGCCCAATTCTGTAGGATCGCTTATTGAAGATGCCTTGAATGCAGCCATGCCCACTGCACTGCTGGGAAAGAGGCTGTTAGAAGACTCAGTATCGACATGGCTGACCTTACTGTGATCGATAGATTGGTCTGTGCTGTCTTTACTGAGTTCTGAATTTTTTGTATCTTCTCCTCTGGGAGAAACAACTTCTCTGCTACCAAGCTGATGATATGTCCTAGAAAAATAATCCTTTTGGAAGGAATCAAATTGGACTTCTCCTTGTTCAGGAGCCAGCCCAAACTCTCTAGATGGGTTTGTGTCCTTTCTAGGTCTTTGGTAGGTGATCTCTTGGAGTTGGCGAACAGGAGGAGGTCGTCCAGGTATGGTACAATTGACACTCCCTCTAGCCTGAGCGGGGCCAGAGCTTCCACCATAATTTTAGTAAAGATCCTCGGTGATGGATGACCTCCAGAAGGGAAGAGCCCTGAATTGGAAATGACACACCTTTCCCTTTATGCTGATTGCAAAATGTAGATGACTCTGCAATGTTGCTGCTAAGGGCACATGCAGGTATGTGTCTTGGAGATCTATCGAGGCTAGGAAGCACTCCACTGGTAGAAGCTTTCTCACCAAATAGATCGTATCCATCCAAAATGTTTTGTATCTGATGGATTTGTTCAGGATGTTTAAGTTTGTGATCAGCCGAAATTTCCCGGATGGTTTTCTTACGAGGAATACATGTGAAAAGCACCCCTGTTCCTCCTCCTCTCGGGGTACTGGAATGATCACCTTTTGTTGAAGAAATTTTTCAAGAAGGGTTGTCATTGCCACAGATTATTCCTGATCTCTGGGATTTAGTGTTATGTAAAATCTGGCTGGTGGAGGTTTGGAGAACTATAGTGCGTATCCCTTTGAAATAGTCTTTAGGATGAACCCACTGGTCATCACCCTCTCCCACTGTGGGAAGAACACTTGTAGTCGCCCTCCCACAGCCGAGAGACCATCACTGGCTTTTTTCTTGTTGCTCGGGGGGAACGAAAAAGCACTCCTGTTTTTCCCTGACCTCTTTGGGATCTCCAAAATTTCCTTTGCCCCGTTTCTTTGGACTCCCGAGTTTGAAAGGGCTGAAACCTCTTTTTTATCTGAGGTACCGCCTTTTTCTTTGCAGGAAAGGCCTTCTTTCTGTTTCTGCTGTTCTGTCAAGTATGGCATCAAGGTTCGGGCCGAACACTAAATCCCCCATAAAGGGGAGGCCACACAGCTTTGTTTTGGAGGCCGAATCGCCTGACCACGTCTTTACCCATAAAGCCCTACATGAGTTTATTAGTGCAGAGGACCTTGCGGTCATCCTAACAGATTCTGCTGAGGCGTCTGCTAGGTAACCTACCGCTTTATGCAGCGTCAGCAAGGTCTCTAATAAATCCTTACGAGAGGTACCTGTGGCCCTCTAGTTGTTCCAGCCCATGTCCCAGGTTTCCGGCTACCACCGTCAACGCCATTGCTGGTTTGAGGTTTATCAGTGTAAAATCCCAAGCTTTCTTGAGCAATGAGTCAGCTCTTTTGTCCATGGAGTCTATTAGGACCCCCATGTCCTCAAAAGCCAAGTCGGTGTTCCGTGACACCTGCAAGAAAGCCGCATCACGTTTGGGCCTCTTGTTCCAAACATGTGTGGCATCCTCATAAAAAGGAAATCTCCTTTGAAGGGATATGGAGAAGAAGGGGGCCCTCTCTGGTTCCTTCCATTCCCTCTTGACTGCATCTGATAGGACCTTATGTACCAGGAAAACCCGTTATTTTACCTCCTCCATCCCCTGATACATCTTATCGTGCAGGGATAGCTGGGCTTTATCTTCCTTGAAGCTTAGTGTGTTATGGATGATCTTTAACAAATCATCCACCTCCTCCAAGGATAATTTGTAACGTGAGGTAAACTCCTGCTTCTCCTCTTCTTCCTCTTCCTCAGATTTTGAAGAAGCACTACCTTCCTCTTCTTCGTCCGAGTCGCTAAACACTATTTTGGAGGTGGATGCTCGTGATCCGGATGGGGAAGCCCCCTCTGGGTTGCTGTGTGACCGGACACTTGTCCAAATAGGAGCAAAAGGATCGGAAAGTGTCTTCCAATTCTTTCCTAAAGGGTGTGAGCATCTCACAATTGGGCTGAGTAGAGGCCGCTTTTGCTGTCTCTTCTCTAACTAAACCTGCTATGCATGATTTGCACCAAGGTTTGGCCCAGGTATTTTTGAGCGAGGTTTTGCATGAAGCACATTTCTTTTTTGAGAGGGGGGAAGAAGCGTGCTTTAACTTTTCTTTGCTTTTAGTCTGAAAAACACCAACACCAAAATGCCCAAAATAAAGTAACTATGATCTGGTCTACACACTGGTAAACCTACATCAAAATCAAACAGTGACACCAACCCCACAATCCCACTGCAATGGTGCACTGTCCCCAGAGGCTCTTCTGGAGGAAGCGCTGCAGGCTCCCTGCCTCCCCCCAGGCAAGAACAATGAGGGAACATACATGGCCCCAGTATACATTCAGAGGCCTCTGCCTCTCCTACCTGGGTCCAGCTGGTGTCTGTGGCTCCTGCCCCCACCGCTGCCCCACCTGTCTCCATCTTGCAGAGTGCACAGCGGGCCTCCAGCTCTTTTTATTCAAATTTTCTTGGCATTTCCGCCGCTGCAAAACCGGAAATCACCAGCCGGAAGGCCCACCCCCCTCCTCCTGCGTTCCAGTGGCCGGAACCAGAAGCTGCATGCACCGCTGGAAGTCCCGCCCACCAGGAAATGATGTCGCCCATCATCTGGACCCGAAGCAAACGCCGCCTTCCAAGACGCCGCCCCACTCCCTGACTGCAGAGCTGATGCGGTCCTGAAGGGAACGGCCGTATCACCTGGTCTAAATGGAGCGGGACCTCCACTGGCCGTTGTCCTTGCCCGACTTTAAGAGGAGGAGGACACCCCCCACCCATCAGGGGGGCGCTGTACTAGCCTTAAAAGAACAGAAAACCGTACCTGGTAAACCCTAAACCCCCTCCACCTGGAGAGAGCGTGGCTCAACCCTGGTCCCCTGCAGCGCTTCCACCATGGCTGGAGGAAACACTACAACTGAGGCCATGGTGGAAGGAGGTGGACTTTTAAAGATTGACTGCAGTGTTTCCTGGGAAAAGGGTGGAGGTGCACTCTCTCTCTCCAGGTGCTGTCCTGAAAGACGAGGGAAGAAAGTAACATAACATCACTAGAGCGTAATATCAGGATATACAGAATGTTATACAGAGGAAAGATCTTGTTATTAGGGAAGCTGATAAAGGTGAAGCTGTTGTAGTACTTATGTCTACACAGTATAAAGAGGGGGCGCTGTGACAGCTCAGTCACCCCCTTATGTACCCGGGTATTAAGCAGGACCTCACACAGTGTCTCATACAGTGACTCCTGAAACTGATAAATAAAGGAAAGGATCTGGGGGGGTTTATGAAATTAAACAGCAGAATTTCTGATGGTGGACACCCCAGTGACCCCAATATTTCATCAGCTTCCCAAAGTCCACAAATCAGGACTTCCCATTGAAGGTCACCGGATTGTGGCAGGAATAGGCTCCCTTCTAGAGAATGTGGGGGGGGGGTGGATATACATTTACAGCCTTTAGTGCTGAAACTTCTGGGATATATTAGAGATACAAGTACTATATTGGTGGATACTCCACATTTACAATGGGATTCTACATTCACATGGGGGACACTTCACATTAAACCGCCTTATTCTTCCATCCCCCATTCTTTAGTGTCTCCACCAGATATCATCCATAGATATAGATCATATACTGGGATGTTACAGCAATTATTACAGAGGATGTAAAGGAAAAAGGTGCATTTTATACATTAAGATAAAAAGCCTTCTGTGTGTAACAGCCCCCCCCAGCACCTCCTAATACTTACCTGAGCCCCTTCTCTCTCCAGTGATGTCCACAAGTCCCTCGGGTGTCCTGGACTCTCCCCCTAATTGGCTTTGACACAGCAGTGGCACCATTTAGCTCCTGCAGCTGTCAATTATGGTCAGTTAGCCAATCAGGGGAGATAGGGGGCGGGGCTAAATGGCAGCTCTGTGTCTGAATGGATATGCGAAGCTGCAGCTCAGCTCGGGTGCCCCCATAGCAAGCTGCTGACTGTGGGGGGCACTCGACAGGAGGGAGGGGCTAGGAGCAGGGAAGGGGAGGATCCAGGCTGCTCTGTGCAAATCCACTGCAACGGGGCAGGTAATTATAACCTATATATAGTATAGTATATTGTATAGCATAAGCATTGTTATTTAAATAACAAAAAAAATTAGACTTTACAATCACTTTAATGTATTCTCTGCAGTAAGGTAAAACAGCTTCTGCATGCAGCTCTCTCGCCCCCCCCCAATACTTACCTGAGCCTGATCTCCATCCAGCAATGTGAACAAGAGCAGAGGCTCTCTTGGCTCTCTCCCTCCTCATTGGCTCAGACACAGCAGGGGGAGCCATTGGCGTCTGCTGCTGTCAATCACAGCCAGTGATGAGGGAGCAGGGGGACATCTTATGGACACAGAGCTGGCTCAGGAGCGAGCATGTGCAAGTGCCCCCATAACAAGCAGCTTCCTATGGGGGCTCTCAGCTGGGGGAGGAGCCGGGAACACCAGCGGTGGGACCCCAGAAGAGGAGGATTGGGGCTGAAACTCTTATTATTGGAGCTGAAACCCCAAACCATTACAGAGCCGGTAAAAGAAACATGTTTGTTATTTTATAAAGAAAAAACAACAAACCTTTAATATCACTTTATTATCTGTTGAATTTCTATTTGCTCCTCATTTGTCTTATTTGATGGTGCGTACTATGTGCAGAAATGTGGAACATCAATGGGGGCAAATCTCCTCCCTCATTATTCTCTATATGGGATGGTGGGAGGAGTTTCTCATGGTACTGAACATATCCCCTTTAGGAGCTGTATATACAATATATATATATTGGTATGGCTCGATTTGGACTCATAGATGATCTACTACTGGTATGGAACAGAGGTCACCAACATTTAGACAGGGTCTTGTAATAACAATAATGTAAATGTGCAATGTTCTTATGGGTGGAGTGATAAGAGGATTGATTTTTGGGGGTGACATCGGAGGGAGACACATAACGGGTGATATACTTATCAGAACTTTTCACAGATCCTGTGCTGGCAATTCTACATTGATAGCCTTGCGCTGTCACCTTGAACATCCCAACAAGTTAGTCCTGGGGGGAGAAGGATCTGCTCACCTGATGATCTGATTAAAGTGGATGTAAACCCTCCATATGTACCATGTTAGGCGACCGACCTCAGCTGATACATAGAGATGAAATGTTTATCTGCAGCCCTCTCTGCTCTACAGCCATCTAAAACACACAGATCAAAGGATTTTGCTCAGCTCCAGCAAACAGGGGTCAGGAATCTGATGTCACACTGAACAGCATAGAGAGGAGAGCTGAGCATAATATGAGATCTGAGTGGAGAAAAAGTACACCCCGTCTATATGGTATCATAGGAAAACATGCACAGCTGAGACTGTCAATCACCTGCTATGTGCTGGGGGTCTTCTCCAGGATTCTTTGGTGTCGGCATAGACTGTCACAAGTAACAAATGCAGATAGCAGAGTAAAGAGAGAGCAGATAAGAAGCACCACCCCATGCTGTGAAATGAGGTAAGTACACACTATAGAAGGATATACTTTGTTCATTTTCCATTTCTGAGGTTTACAATCACTTTAATTCTGAGTGTGTAACTATACAGGAAGGAGTAAAGAGGAGGCTCCCCACAGGGGGCAATACACAGGGGGAGGAATATCTCCTCTGATAGGACAAGGAACAGATTATGAAGTGATAAGAAACACAATGTAAACAGAGGCATAGTCCAGACACATGTGTGACTTGTGTAATCCGTTCTTCAGAGGAAGAGCAGGGAATGGGGAGAATTATGAAGAACTCACCTGTTCTCTATTCTGACAAACAATCATCTGATATTCTACACAAGGGCTGCCAAGGAGAAAAGCTCCCACTTTAGGATCTCTATTGTATCCCCACTATTCCATCTCTGGTAATCTGCAGATAGTGGAAGGGACAGAATGTCAGCCAGGAGATGACATCTAAAGTCTCCGGGAAAAGTCTCCAATCAGACAATATATGACCTACAACCCATGTCATGTAGTGTATGTTATAGAATACAAGGCGTGTTCTCTCCATACGTGGGATGGACCACCCGACCTTTATACATCCAGGTTGGTGAGATCCAAACAATTGTCCAATGTTTCCAGACCCTTCAGAGGTGTCCATGGAGGGATAGGACCCCTTTTCTTTTTGTGGTATAGAAAGGGTCATTTCATCTGATAGAGGCGATGATTCACACTGAAAACTATTAGAGCTGGAGGTGTGGTGGATCTCGGCCTCAACCATGGCTGGGATGGGAATCTCCACCTCACATGACTTGTAAGTTGGGATTTGATGTGTGATTGGTATTGATGGGAATGATTTGTGTAATCCTGTATTCTATTCATGTCATCTCTCATTTCATTGGCTGCTCAATTTCCATCTCATTACATGGACATAGATCTGCTTATTAATCCATGTTATCTGTAACCCCGCCCATGGCTGTGTGAGGTTGGGGGGGCATCTAATGGGCGGTTGTTGAACCTAATAGACTGCTATGGCTAAGGCCTGAATGGGTGAAACGCGTCGGGATGATTTTTAGCCATATGTGAAAATAAATTGGGATTATTATTTGGGAACCGGACCGTGGTGGTGACTTCTCATTACAAACATTTCATTGTGGATAACCAAACAAAATAAAATAAGATGAAGCTGACTGCCCATCTCTACATAGTATAATATGTGGTTGTGGGGGGACTCCGGAGGGGGTTATGTCCATAGGATACGACCTTCATACCTGAACAGAACCCCCACCAGGAGCAGAGAGGGGGAGGGGGCACTCACTGCCCAGAGCCAGGACAGAGGAAGCCTTGGCACTTTTTATGGCAGACGAGGACTCATGAAGGGATGGGGGGTAGGGATGCTCATCATTTCTTCTAGTGATGGGGGAGGGGTAACTTTCCAGGATTTATAACTCCTATCTTGCAGAAGGGAGACAATGACAGATGATATTTCTGGAGTATGAGTTGTATTGGTTATGGGACGGCCTTTTGTACAGAAGTGAGAACTGTCTGAGGTCTTTGTCTTCAGAGGAATGTATGGTCAGGACAAAGCATTCCATTCATAGACGGCAACATTCAGATGTAAATATAAAATCTGACATTTTATTACAATAAATTAAAAATCATGTGTGACAATACTTTTAAAATGAAGAGCTATTGAGCTCAATTAATGGCGAGTACAATGGGCCAGACGGTACTGGGTATTCCATATCATTATGTCATAAGGCCAACGCGTTTCACAACAAAAAGTTGCTTCTTCGCCCCCTTCCTGCCCTGCCAGGGCTGTGTGCTCAGATAAGGGTCTGGTATGGATTTTGGGGGGGACCCCCACGTCATCTTTTTAAAAGAAATTGGCGCAAGGTTCCCCTTAACCCCGCACATTTTTTTTATTTTGGCACGGGGTTCCCTTTAAAATACATTCCAAATGGCCTTCCTCCAGATCAACTGTGGGGGAAGTATTGTATATGGGATTGTTTGGTTTTATATATCTTTTCTATTTTTTTTTTTTTTTAGCTAGATGGACTTCTGTCTTTTTTCAACCTGACTATGTAACTTATTTATTGTTTCAGTTTAAGCATTATTAAAATCACTGCTCCTGAAAAAAAACATTGATTTAAAAACTTTTATTTCATTGCTACATGTCCCCTAGGGCAGGACCCGGGTCCCCATACACTTTTTATGGCAAAAACTTGCATAAAAGCCTTTAAAATCAGCACTTTTGGTTTTTCATGTTCGAGTCCCATTGATTTTAACGGCGTTCGGACAATTTTTTTGACTGTTCGTTAATTCTGGTGCAAACTGAACCGAGGGGTGTTCGGCCCATCCCTATATGCCATATGTGATGGGAGTCAATTTGGACAGGGGGCACGTGGAACCCAGCTTATCTTAGAGGGGTCAGGAAACTCCTGGTTCAGCTCCCCAGGGTAAGTCACCCTATGTCTATTAGGGGCACAGGGTGACCTGAGAAGCCCAGTCTGGTCTGATCTCACCAGGCTCACTACAACCACACTGCACTCAGCATTTAATTTTACCTCTGAACCACCCAGGTTGTCTTCACTATGTTTAGAACACTGACATTTGACATTTGAGCTGTGCGCAGGTGCGCATGCCCAAGTCATAGGAGAGGAAAAGCTCCTTTAACAGGTCTCCCCATGAAAGAAGTGGTCTGTGCCCCCCCAGTTACTGTTTTAAATAGTTGCTGAAAGGTTAAAGTGGTAGTAAACCCTCCGATAATTTTCAGCCAAGTAAGCTGCCATCTTGGCCTCTGTTTAATCTACAACTGCCATGATACTGCACATGTGATCAGCTATGACACCTGCTATTGGATGGTTTCACAGTTTGGTTTAGAGCACAACCAATGGGAGTCTTACATTACCGACACATGCCGGAAATGGAACTGGTTTTTAAACTGTTAAATGGATGAGTTTACTACCGCTTTAAATGTTTCTGTACCACTAACAACGTTGGCTGCATGCCCAGTTTTTGTTTATAGATGGTATGTGAAGATGGTAGGTATAGATGGTAGGTGAATGTATCTGTGCTTGATGTGATTGGATGTAAAGTTTATCCCACCCTGTGTCTCTATGCCAGCAAGGAGGGGAATTGTCCCCAGAGATATATACTTCAAATAAAGCCTTGAGCTATTATCCCCCCTACACTGAGCTATGGATAGTGACTGGGTGCTCTGAGGGATCTTGGATCGTGCTGGTACCATGCAAGGGAAGCTATTATGGATGGATATACTCCTAAAGAGTATGGGGTTCATCACATTAGTGTCAGCAGTGGGACAGTGCTTCCTTGCTGTAAACATGCCCAGACCACCAATGGTATCCAAGATCGAGATAGCAGACTTCAGTCTCCCCAGCAGAGATATGGATTTGGCATCAGAGTTCAAGAGGATTGCCCTTTCAGTATACCCCAGGACTGTGTTTGTGGATCAATACCTGGAGATCAGGCAGCAGATTGGCACGGAGCTCTGGATTTGAGCCCTCCACATTGCTGGTATGTACAAGGGCAAGTGCTATCCAACCCCAGGGGAACGGGCCAGTGCCCAATGGGAGTTGCGAATGCCATTCCTTTAAGAGCGGCCCAAGGAGCAATGGGTAACTGAGTTGGACAGGCTGGTCAAGCAGGAGACAGAGCTGGACAATCGATATCAGGCTCTGCAATGGCATGCAGAGGAGTATTCGGGGGAGATAACAGAATGCTCTCCAGAGGGATGTGACTTTGGTGGCCCTGGGTTGCTGTGGGAGAGCCTTACAGATGGTTTCGTGTTTGGCGATGAAGGGGAACCCACCCTTGAGGACTTGCGAGAACACAGAGAGGCTATGCTCAGTCTTACAGGGGCCCCAGAGATTAAACCTGATCTGGAATATTAGCTAAGGTAAGATCACCAACAGGTAAGGGCATACAGGGAAAAGCAAAAACATGGGCCAAGGATAAATCCAAGGCAGATACCAAGCTCTGTGTACAAAATAAAGATGCAATAAAATTATAAGTGCCCAAAAAATCCAAAGATGCTCCCAATGACAGGGCCGTCTTAAGAGCATCATGGACCCCTGGGCAAAGTAATAATCTGGGGCCCTTACCAGCCTGCCCCAATTTATGCACCTACTCTCAATAATTAAAGTAAGAATAGTTGCTAGAAATAAACAGATATCTATTAGTACTTTCAATAAAACTGATTTTAAACAATAAGAAAACCTGCCATAAATCAAGTCCGCCGCAATATCGCAGTCCCGATAAAAAACGCAGATCGCCGCCATTACTAGTAAAAAAAATAAATAAATAAATAAAAACCCCAGAAATGAATTCTCACCATCCGTAAACGCGGCAACTTTTGCGCAAATCGATCAATAAATGCCAATTGCGTATTTTTTTTTTTTTACCAAAAATACGAGGAAGAATATAAATCGGCCAAAACCAATGAAAAAAAAAACGTTTTTTTATATCTTTTTTTTTGGATTTGTATTTTAGCAAAAAGTAAGAAATGTGTTTTTTTTTTTGCAAAATTGTCGCTCTTCTTTTGTTTATAGCGGCGGTCAGAAATGGCGCAGAGGGGATCAAATACCACCAAAAGAAAGCTCTATTTGTGGGAAAAAAAGGACGTTAGTTTTGTTTGGGTACAACGCCGCACGACCGCGCAATTGTCAGTTAAAGCGACACAGCGCCGAATCGCAAAAAGTGCTCTGGTCCTAATGTGGGAAATCCTTCCGGGGCTGAAGTGGTTAATCTACAACTGCCATGATGCTGCACATGTGATCAGCTATGACACCAGCCATTGGATGGTTTGACAGTTTGGTTGAGAGCACAACCAATGGGAGCGTTACATTTCCGGCACTGGTTTTTAGACTGTTAAATGGATGGGTTTTCTAACCGCTTTAAGTAACGTTGTATATACCTTAGATGTAACAATGAATTGTGTAATCACAATGTGACCTCCAGTAAGAAAAAAAAAAAAACCTTGCTAAACATAACAAAAATGCAGATGAAATAAAAATATAAAATAGGGGGTCAGATAACGGATTGTTAGGACCTATTTAGCTTTTTTCCGTGGACAAGCAAGTCCATAACTTTCCCGTTGGGCCACGGATCTCTGAGAGGAGCGTTCCCAGCCCATCTCATAGGATGCTGTCTGAGACGGCGCCATCCTGTGGTCCCAAAGAGCAAGGCGGGGGACAAACTAGCAACAGCGGATGAACCAAGCAAACTAAAAAGATCTATAACTTAAATAACTGTGTATGCCTTTATGTTCGCGTGGCGACTTTCAGCCTTATGCCGACACCTGGAGGAGAGGATGGATGTATATGCGATCCAAAAGTCTCATGCCCTTATAATGAAGATACGTTTTAGGTACTCCTACATCCAGATCCTAAGTCTTCTTACGTAGTTGAAGAGCTAGCGCAGGGATAAGCAATTAGCGGACCTCCAGATGTTGCAAAAGTCCCATCATGCCTCTGCCTCTGGGTGTCATGCTTGTGGCTGTCAGAGTCTTGCTATGCCTCATGCAGTGTTGCCAACCGTACATTAATTTACAGACAGTCTGCAAATATCAGCCCATTTTCAGGATGCCCGTAATTGTCCCTTACGGGCAGCGATGCCCGTAAAATTAATGGCTGCAGGCCGACGCCGCAACTGCGCATGCGCCGTTCTAAGCTCGGGAAAGCTCTTACACGCTCTCCCATTTCCGACCAGCCAGACGTATGCGTAGTGAAGTAATGGCACTGCCTGGCGCCATTTTTTAAAAGAACGGCAACTTAGGCAAGGCACTTGGTGCTGGTGACTGTTTGGACTCGGCGGCTCAGCGCAAGTGCACTACCCACAGCAAAGAAGGTCAGGACACTGCACTACTGTGGGGAGTGAAAAGTGGGCAGAGGAGGATATATACTAAACTACTTTGGGGGGTGAATTGGGTAGAGGAGGATATATACTACAATACTGTGGGGGGTAAATTGGGCAGAGGAGGATATGCTACACTACTGTGGGGGGTGAAGTCATGAGAGTCCCCCCCCCCCACATCAGAGTTCCTGGCATTCCTTTTACATCAGAGTGTGCAGGATTCCCCATTACAGTGCAAGGGGGAAATCAGTCTGTGGACCCTGATGTGAAGGGGAACGCAGTGGACTCTGATATAAGGGGGTCTCTGGTCACCAAAGCCCCCCTTACATCAGAGTTCCTTCTTAGATCATGATCTGCAGCATTCCCCTTTATGTCAGGGTCCCCTTGCACTGTAAGGGGGAATCCTGCAGACTCTGATGTATGGGGGAACTTTTTGCTGGCTGGGTTATATTAACCTGACTTTAATGTAAATGGATAAATATGGTTTTTGACTTTTGTTGTAACTTAAACACATTGCTAATAGCACTAGCTACATGTTTACGGTTTAAATATTGATATTTGCACTGTTTAGAACTGAAAACAGCCAGTTTAGGTAATTTTTCGGCAGTGTCAGTAAAAAAAATGCGACTCTGTCAGTAAATTGCATGATTTTTGTCAGTAAAAAAATGGTGCCATTTGTAAATTTTAGTGTCCTGCCAGTAAATTTCACTTCGGCGGGTTGGCAACACTGGCCTCATGGGACTTGTAGTTCTGCAACAGCTGGAGGACTGCTAGTTGCATATCTCTGAGCTAGCGTAATCGACCCGGTATACGAACTTTTAAATATGTCCACTAGATGGCGATGTTGGATAAATAGTAATGAAACAGAGTTGTTCATCTTTACTTATCTGACTTATCAATATGATCTGTTATTATCTGTTATTGAGTATATTTTATGTTCAACCCTGGAAGCGTGAGCGGCAGGGGTGTTCATCAGCGCTGGAATGTTTTAGAATCCTGTGAGCCGCAAAGAAAAAAAACAAAAAAACAGGGTGGAAAGGTGAAAAGCATTTCTGATAGTTATGCAACTTTATCTTAAAGCTTTTCGAGGTCTATTTGTGGTGTGGAAAAAAAAGTTTTATCACATTTTGATATCTAAAACCCGCTGTTTTGTCTCAATGGTTGTTATATTTACTATGGCCAGTAGATGGCATCGTTAGATATTAGTTAGACATATAGAGTTATTTCAGCTCATTCCTGTGAATATTCATCATAGTCTAGTATTGTTTTTTTATGTAAGTGTAATATAAGGTCAGTGAGACTGCCGGATCCAATGATCCTTGCACAGAGGGACCGGGATTATGCGTAGCATGTGGTAGCTCCTACCAAAGTAGGGGAGTATCCATAATTCTTGATGTCCAGAGACATGGAACTGGAAAGTTGCCCGTGGGCTGTTATTTTAGGTGAGCGGCTATATGGCGCTACTATTTTCTCTGCGCTCCAGCGCCGAAAATGTGCTTTTATTCCCTTTTTTGAGCTGTAGCCTGGAGGATTTATCAAAGGTTCCATGAATCTGAAAGCTTTTAACTATGCCCTGTGTTCTCCAGCGCTAAACCGGTCATTGAAAGCACCTTGAAGGCATTAGAAGAACTGCCCCAAGTCATTCAAATATAGAAATTCAAATATATAAGCAAAAAAGATGGGGGTTTCCATATTGCCATGCTGGTCGGATTTAAGGAAAATCCTGGTAATAAATGTGAAATGCTGTTATAAATGTTAAATGTTTTACAGTTTGCCAATGAGTTCCTTAGGACAAGAACGATTAACATGGTGAAGACCTCTTCTCAATCAGTGGCGGATGCCCTACTGCAGTATAAAGGTCGGTTATATCTCACACAGCATGAAAGCTGTATCAGGGAAAATCCACACATATTCAATAGCCTAGCTGGAGATGTGTTTATTATATCACTCCGAAACCGCTGCATGTTCAAATACACATTGCCTTGCATTTCCACACATTACACTGGAACGTAACATATGCTGGGTATGTATGGTGTGCTTTAATGTGTTTTTTTCTTTGTTTTTTTAGGTGCAACGTATAGGGCCGCCATCAGGTGGGTGCAGGCAGTACTGTTGTAAGGGGCCCCAGTGTCTCAAGGGGCCCTTACAACAAAGACTTTAACATTGGAGTCTATGGGAGGGGGACACCCAGTTTGGGGACACCGTTCTCCCGAAACATAGGTAGTAAAAATACCAAACTTGGAGTGGCCCTCTGGACCACAAGTGGTCCAAGTTTGGGACCTCCAGCACCTATGGTTCGGCCGTACTGGGTCCACACAATGACCGGTCATTGACCGGCAATTGTCGGATGAATTTCGGACTTAACATTGGAGTCTATGGGAGGGGGGCTCCAGTTTGGGAACACCGTTCTCCCGAAACATAGGGGATAAAAATACCAAACTTGGAGGGGCCCCCTGGACCACAACTGGTCCAGGTTTGGGACCTCCAGCACCTATGGTTCAGCCGTACCAGGTCCCCAAATTGACCAGTCATTGACCGGCAATTGTCGGGTGAATTTCGGACTTAACATTGGAGTCAATGGGATGGGGACACCCAGTTTGGGGAAACCGTTCTCCCGAAACATAGGTGATAAAAATACCAAACTTGGAGGGGCCACATGGACCACAACTGGTCCAAGTTTGGGACCTCCAGCACCTATGGTTCGGCCGTACCGCGGGCCCCAAAGTGACCAGTCATTGACCGGCAATTGTCGGGTGAATTTCGGACTTAACATTGGAGTCAATGGGAGGGGCACACCCAGTTTGGGGACACCGTTCTCCCACAACATTGGCAATAAAAATACCAAACTTAGAGGGGCCACATGGACCACAGCTGGTCCAAGTTTGGGACCTCCAGCACCTATGGTTCGGCCATACCGGGTCCACACAATGACCAGTCATTGACCAGCAATTGTCGGGTGAATTTGGGACTTAACATTGGAGTCTATGGGAGGTGGGCACCCAGTTTGGGGACACCGTTCTCCCAAAACATTGGCGATAAAAATACCAAACTTGGAGGGGCCACATGGACCACAACTGGTCCAAGTTTGGGGCCTCTAGCACCTATGGTTCGGCCGTACCGGGAGCCCCAAATTGACCAGTCATTGACCGGCAATTGTTGGGTGAATTTCGGACTTAACATTGGAGTCTATGGGAGGGGGCACCCGGTATGGGGACACCGTTCTCTCGAACCATAGGCGATAAAAATACCAAACTTGGGTCACATGGAGAGGGCCCCCTTTACTACAACTGGTCCAAGTTTGGGACCTCCAGTACCTATAGCTTGGCATGAGGTCTTATCGCAAGCATTTGATGAGGCTGTGCTGCCTGTGCACTGTTTTTTTTAACCCCTTGGATCCCACACTAGCATGCATTGCACACTTCACTTCACTTGAATGGGTCATGCTTGGCAGGCTACACCTGGTAAGTGTGACAGGGTGTATAATTCCTACTGTACATCCCTGGCCAGTGGGCAGATGTGGTGGGATGGCCAGTGGGCGGGCCCTGGGGAATGTTGGTGGTCAGACGGGGGGGTCCAGGTCTAAAGCTGTGTAAAATTTCTGATGGCTGCCCTGGCAATGTAACTCCATCACAGTGCTATGGATAGAAGTCTGGAGGTAGGGAGAGAATGTTGTGTACTTTTGTGTGCCAGTGAAGATATGAAAGGTGCGTATGATCAGCAGTGGGTGTTGGAAGTCTTGATGCAAGAAAAGTATGGAGTCTACTTCTCTATGTGCATGGAGATATGTGCAAATATACAGTAGCAAGGGTAAATGTCTTGATGTATGGAAAGCATGCCGTGTACTTCTGTTTGTGTTTGTTTAAGAAGTAGTAGGGATGAAAGTCTTGAGGTATGGAAAAAATAGTGTGTGTGAATTGAGCTATGAAAGGCTTGTGAATGGTCAGCAGCGAGAGTTGAAGCCTTGACGTGGCGTTACTGCTCACACGGGAATCCATGTGCCAATTTAACCAATGTCAGTGACTGTAGTACTGATGTGGTGAACCAAAAAGAGTGTTCCATTTTAGTGCATAAAATAAACATTGTGTTAAAAAAAAATCATTACAAAGTGTGACAGACCTAACCGGGACAGGGGCTTTTGGAAAGAACTAGGAGCAAGCCCCTTAACCACTACTTTTTGGGAGGTGGAGACCCTTAGAGTGGTCTTGTTGATGATATCAAGTTCATGTCTCCCCAAAACATACAGACTCTGGAAATCTAGGCCCGGGATCCATGTTTATGGCTTAGCTGCCCCATCAACAACAATGACTGCTTTACACTGTGAGACTCCAAGCAGATGTTATTATTATCAGACTGCTGGGACATAATACACAAATATGTCTCTCCCATTGTATGCCCATAAGATGCAGTCCCATTGTTAATTATGTTATTTACCCTCCATCATCCCATTCCATCTTTGCATACCTCCCATTGCATGCCCCTAATGACCCATTCCATCCACTGCAAACCCCCATCATCCCATCCATTTCAACCATCCATCATCTCACCCCATCTATTATATACCTCCATTATATTTCCCCATCCACAACAAACTTCCACCATCCTATCCACTACTAACCTTCATTATATCATCCCATCCTATCCACTACAAATCTCCATCATAGCACCCCATCCCATCCACTACAAACCTCCATCAAGCCATTCAGTCTACCACAACCCTCCATCATCTCACCCCATCTACTACATACTTCCCGAGGAATGGAAAAAGTAGTTAGAGAAGCTACGAAAAGTATTTAACATTAAAAGAACACATCTAATGTTAAAGAACAGGTCCAAGAACTGAAGAAGCAGAGTAGAATTCCAAGAACTGAAAAAGCGTAGAACAAGTCCAAGGACTGAAGAAGCATAGTACATGTCCAAGAACTGAAGAAGCGGAGAAGAATTCCAAGAACCTAAAAAGCGTAGAACAAGTCCAAGAACTGAAGAAGCAGAGAACAAGTACAAGAGCTGAAGAAGCATAGTACATGTCCAACAACTGAAGAAGCGGAGAAGAATTACAAGAACTGAAAAAGCGTAGAATAAGTCCAAGAACTGAAGAAGCATAGTACAAGTCCAAGAACTGAAGAAACAGAGAACAAGTCCAAGAACTGAAGAAGTGGAGTACAAGTCCAAGAACTGAAGAAACAGAGAACAGGTCCAAGAACTGAAGAAGCGGAGAAGAATTGCAAGAACTGAAAAAGCGTAGAACAAGTCCAAGAACTGAAGAAGCATAGTACAAGTCCAAGAACTGAAGAAACAGAGAACAAGTCCAAGAACTGAAGAAGTGGAGTACAAGTCCAAGAACTGAAGAAGTGGAGAACAAGTCCAAGAACTGAAGAAGCAGAGAACAAGTCCAAGAACTGAAGAAGAGGAGAACAAGTCCAAGAACTGAAGAAGCAGAGAACAAGTCCAAGAACTAAAGAAGCGGAGAACAAGTCCAAGAACTGAAGAAGTGGAGAACAAGTCCAAGAACTGAGGAAGCAGAGAACAAGTCCAAGAACTGAAGAAGCAGAGAAGAAGTCCAAGAACTGAAGAAGCAGAGAACAAGTCCAAGAGCTGAAAAAGTGGAGAACAAGTCCAAGAGCTGAAGAAGTGGAGGACAAGTCCAAGAACTGAAGAAGAAGAGAACATGTCCAAGAGCTAAAGAAGCAGAGGACAAGTTTTTGAAGTTATGAATCACTCTGCATCCTCAGCCTACCTTGTTGTCAATGGTTGAGAGACAAAACACAGCATGGCATCTGTTAACTAGAGAGAGAAGCCTCAGAGACTGAACCAAAATCACTTATAAATTATAATTTGAAATCTAAACAGCCCCTCCTGTAAAAAGCATAGCTAAGTTTGTTGAGATTTGTATTGTTATTCAGCCTCTTGCTAACCACACAACATGCAGCTGCCACAAATATGCATACACAGCAGCCTAAGTGCGTGCTCGTGGCACTTCCAACACATTGACAGCTCTCAGCCAATCACAGAACTTAAATGCTAGAGATGACATACCACCTCCTGGGAATTAAAGTATATCTATTGGACCACAGGGAGGCAGTGTGAAGGGGTTAAAGCCCAATTCTGGGCTCCCTAGTAGGTTATAATTTTGGGTTTATTTGACCTTGGAAAGCAGCTGTCAGCTCCTGGACAATGACATGCAGGCAGATGCATATACATTAAGGAGCGTGGATGCTTGAGAAATCATTGATCTAATATGGCCAGTTGAATTTGTGGACCCCCAAACAGGTAGATTTTGACAAGAGCCAACTACCCTATTAGCATGTCTTTGGAAAGTAGTGTAGCCAGCAGCGGTGGCTGGTCCATAAGGGGAGCTTGGGCACTGCCTCCCCACTGCCTCCCCACTGGGAAGGAAGAAAAAAAAAATGTCAGTCCGACCCCCTAAAGTAGGTGCCGGTATATATTTTTCTTCGGCTCCTTGCTGTCTGCCGACAGCAAATAGTGAGCCTATTGGCCAATCTTAAAAGTGAAAGTAAGTGCACCAAAGAGGCGCACTTACCTTCACTAATTGGCTGCACTGAGCACTGGAATGCCAGTGATTGGTGCGGTGGGTGGGGGCGGGACTGTGAGGCGATGGACAGGAGAGATGGCAGTGCTGAGCTGACATGGAGCTGCTACTCCATATTATGGTAAGGCAGCACTGCAGCATTGTTAGCTGAAGAGAGCAGAGCTGCTCTCCCTCTACATGGCAGTGTCAGATAGAGCCCGTGGGGAGGGGGGATGGGGGTTGTTGTAATGTTAGTTTTTGTCTAAAACTTCCCACAGGCTCCAGCCGACACTGCCATGTGGAGAGCACTGCCCTATCTGGTGCTATGTATACCCATATCTGGGACTCTGTATACCCGTATCTGGGACTCTGTATACCCAATCTGGTGACTCTGTATACTTCTATCTGGGACTCTGTATACCCTATCTGGTGCTATGTATACTCCAATCTGGGACTCTGTATACCCTATCTGGTGCTCTGTATACCCCTATCTTGGACTCTGTATACCCCTATCTGGGACTCTGTATACCCCTATCTGGGACTCTGTATACCATATCTGGGATTCTGTATACCCCTATCTGGGACTCTGTATACCCCTATCTGGGACTCTGTATACCCCTATCTGGGACTCTGTATACCCCTATCTGGTGACTGTATACCCTATCTGGTGCTTTGTATACACCTATCTGGGACTCTGTATACCTCTATCTGGGACTCTGTATACCCTATCTGGGATTCTGTATACCCCATCTGGTGACTGTATACCCTATCTGGTGCTCTGTATACTGCGATATGGTGACTCTGTATACTCCTATCTGGTGACTGTATACCCTATCTGGTGGCTTTGTATACCCAATCTGGTGCTCTGTATACTGCAATATGGTGACTCTGTATACTCCTATCTGGTGACTGTATACCCTACCTGGTGGCTCTGTATACCCAATCTGGTGACTCTGTATACTTCTATCTGGGACTCTGTATACCCTATCTGGTGCTATGTATACTCCAATCTGGGACTCTGTATACCTCTATCTGGGACTCTGTATACCCTATCTGGGATTCTGTATACCCCTATCTGGTGACTGTATACCCTATCTGGTGCTATGTATACTGCCATATGGTGACTCTGTATACTGCTATCTGGGGCTCTGTATACTGTTATCTGGGGCTCTGTATACTTCTATATGGTGACTCTGTATACCCCTATCTGGTGACTCTGTATACTGCTATATGGTGACTCTGTATACTCCTATCTGGTGACTGTATACCCTACCTGGTGGCTCTGTATACCCAATCTGGTGACTCTATATACTTCTATCTGGGACTCTGTATACCCTATCTGGTGCTATGTATACTCCAATCTGGGACTCTGTATACCTCTATCTGGGACTCTGTATACCCTATCTGGGATTCTGTATACCCCTATCTGGTGACTGTATACCCTATCTGGTGCTATGTATACTGCCATATGGTGACTCTGTATACTGCTATCTGGGGCTCTGTATACTGTTATCTGGGGCTCTGTATACTTCTATATGGTGACTCTGTATACCCCTATCTGGTGACTCTGTATACTGCTATATGGTGAATCTGTATACTTCTATATGGTGACTCTCTATACCCCTACCTGGTTACTCTGTATACTGCTATATGGTGACTCTGTATACTGCTATCTGGTGCTCTGTAAGTGTATACTGCTATCTGGTGACTCTGCATACCCCTATTTGGGGCTCTGTATACCCCTATGTCACGTACCTGGTGGTAGAGTCTGACTTATGCAGTAGGCAACCTCTCTTATGGCCCTGGTTCCAGAACCCCTGGTAGAGCAGACAGGGAGCGCTTGAGCGCAGGGGAGCACGAGGGCTGGATTGGACACAGATGATGGTATAATGTCTTCTAGAAGTCCATGCAAGACTGAAGAGTAGTGGTGCAGGCAGGCTCAGTAATGTGCAGGCAAGGCAGTACAGTAGGAGCAGGCAATCAGATGGTCAGGTGTAGGCAGGGTCGTTAGCAGGCAGGCAGGTGGAGGTACACAAAGGTCAAACAGAAGAGTGGTCATAGGCAAGCTGGGGGTCGGTGCAGGCAGAGTTCAATCATATATGGGTACAAGCTGGGTCACAGGTAAACAGGAAACTCAAACAGGTCACTGAAAGCACTTGTAACGCTGTAGAATGGACAGCACTGACTGCTGGGCGTGAAGAGGCTAAATAGAGCTGTTTGGCGCTGTTTCCAGCGCGTGCACGCGCGCGTGAACATGCACGAGCGCGAAGGATGGAAAAAGACATAGTTCTTCTCCTAACATTGTCCCCCCCAAGGGGCAGCTTCCGGATGCTCAGCTAGGCCCTTAAGTCTGGGTGTCTCCTCCAGAATCGTTAACCAAGCTCTTTAGCATGGATGTGGTCTTCAGGCTCCCATGAGCTCTCTTCCGGTCCGGACCCCTTCCACTTGATCAGAAACTGGGTAATGCCTTGCTTCTCCCTGCAATCGAGGATGGCTTTCACCTCGAATTCCTCTTCACCGTCCACAAGGATCGGTTCAGGTGGGGTCATCCTCTGGTCTGGAAAATGGTCCTGGGTCACGGGTTTCAGTAGGGTGACATGGAACACGGGATGAACCCCAAGGGATGGTGGCAGATCCAATTCATATGCCACCCTGTTAATCTTCCTCCTTACGGGGAACGGACCGATGAATCTGGGACCCAGTTTCTTCGATGGGCAAGACAGCCTCAGGTTCTTCGTTGCTAACCAGACTCAGTCACCAGGTTGTAAGACCAGTTCACCACATTTCCTTTTGTCAAAGGCCCTCTTCCTGTGCCTGGGACAGTGTTTCCTGCAATAATTTATTGTTTCTTTCAAGGAATTCTGTCGTTTTCTGTACCGCTGGCACCGTGCTTTCTGGGATTAAGTTGGGTATAAATGTGGGGTGGTAGCCGAGATTCGCCCAAAATGGAGATTGCTTGGTTTCTGAGTGTACGGTGTTATTGTAGGCGAACTCGGCTATTGGTAGTAGTGAGATCCAGTCCTCCTGGGCAAAGGAGGAGTAACAGTGGAGGTACTGTTCTAAGGTCTGATTAGTCCTTTCTGTCTGAACATTCATTTGGGGATGATAGGCTGATGAGAATGCTAATTCGATTCCCAAAGAGGTACACAAAGCTTTCCAGACCCGGGATGTGAACTGCACCCCACGATCTGAGACTATGTTGACAGGAATCCTATGAAGATGAACCACTTCCTTGATAAAAGTATATGCAGTTTCAACTGCGGTAGGAGTCCCTTTCATGGGGACATTTTGGTAAGGCGGTCAACCACTACAAAGATAGAAGTAAATCCTTTGGATGGGGTAGATCTACTATAAAGTCTATCGAAATGTGGGACCATGGGCGCTCCGGGATGGGCAGTGGTTTTAACAGACCCCAAGTTTTTGCCCGGCTTGTCTTGTTTTGGGCACATATGGGACATGCGCCGACATATTCCCTGCAGTCCTTGTCGGCAGAGGGCCACCAAAAGGAGCGCGGCAGCAGCTCCGCAGTCTTGTGACCCCCAAAATGTCCCGCCAGCTTGTGGTCGTGGTTAAGCTCCAGCACTGAGAGGTGTAATTCCTCTGGGACAAATACATTGTCACGGTACCACCACAGTCAGTCCTTTACTGTCAGCCTAGGGTTTGGAGGCCTAGTGGCTTTGGCCAAGGATCATCTTATCTGAGACAGTAAGTCCTCTTGAGTCAACATAAAGTGCTGTGGAGACAGGATGGTGTCAGGTGGTGTGGACTCTCCTGGTTCACTGAACATTCTAGATAGAGCGTCAGACTTTGTGTTCTTTGACCCGGGCCTGTAGGTGATATGTAGTTGGAAGCGGGAGAAGAACAAAGCCCAACGTGCCTGACGGGGGTCTAAGCCTTTTGGCCGTTCGTAGGTATTCAAGATTTTTGTGGTCGGTGAATACCATAACAGGGGGTGTAGCTCCCTCCAATAGATATCGCCACTCTTCTAAGGCGGACTTGATGGCTAGAAGTTCCCGGTCACCTACATCATGGTTTTTCTCCGGGGCAGAGAGCTTACGAGAAAAGAAGGCGATAGGATGGAGGGAAGCCTTTCGGCCTTGCCTTTGGGAGAGGACCGCTCCCACTGCAGTCTCTGAAGCATCCACCTCCAGGATATAGAGTAAGGTGGAGTCCGGGTGCTTTAAGACAGGAGCGGAGGTGAAAAGCTGTTTAAGTTTTAGGAAGGCTTCTTGGGCTTTGGAGGTCCAATGGAAGCGGGTGTTCTGCTTGGTTAGCTGGGTAATTGGTGCAATCACCGCAGACAACCCCTTCACAAACTTCCTATAGAAATTGGCGAAGCCTATAAATCGTTGGACCTCTTTTCTGTTTACTGGAGCTGGCCAGTCCAAGATGGCAGACACTTTCTGTGGGTCCATAGTGATTCCCGTAACTGAGATAATCAG
>BLSH010212576.1:192392-203204 GCA_018402905.1 Glandirana rugosa
GTGTATAAGAGACAGGACCATCTCCTGTATAATTTCTGCAGTCTCTGACCATCTCTTGTATCATTTCTGCAGTCTCTGACCATCTCCTGTATCATGCCTGCAGTCTCTGACCATCTCCTGTATCATTTCTGTAGTCTCTGACCATCTCCTGTATCATTTCTGCAGTCTCTGACCATCTCCTGTATCATGTCTGCAGTCTCTGACCATCTCCTGTACCATGCCTGCAGTCTCTGACCATCTCCTGGATCATTTCTGCAGTCTCTGACCATCTCCTGTATCGTTTCTGCAGTCTCTGACCATTGTTTATTATGAAGAGATTGTGGGAGGATATTGGGGTAACAGACTCCTTAGGGCAGCATCTCTGTGTTTACCTCGCTGCCATGGAAACATTTGTAAAGGGGAGGAATTAACAACATACCCACGCCCATGTGGGGGCGCCAGAAATATTTTTGTACCCAGGCGCCTGTGACCCTAGGATCGGCCCTGGGCTGGGGCCTGAATGCACCCACTGGGAAGCCATAGTGAGACAGACAATACCAGTGGGGTTGCCATATTGGGCACAGACAGGACTTCACCCTGGATGGGGCGGAGCCCCTTGACCTGTTTGGCTGGGCAGGACTTGACCAGGTGACCCGGACCTCCGCAATAGAGACAGAAGTTAGAGGTCAGATGCCTCTGTCTCTCCGCTTGGGAGAGAGAGGGTCGTGAAAGTCCAGGCCCTGATCGGTCTTGGAGGATAGGTTCTGGGTAACTGAGTACTCTGGGTGGCATCCCGGCAAATCGGGCAAGTCCCATAGACCTTTCCGCTCTGCGTTCCCGCAGGCAGCGGTCAACCTGTATGGTCAGGTTAATCAAGGCATCCAAGGACCGGGGAACATCCACACGAGCCAACTCATCCTTCAACGGATCTGAGAGGCCCAGCCTGAACTTATGGCAGAACGCTGCCTCATTCCAGGCCGTATCGGCACTCCAGCACCGGAACCATATGGTGGCCTTGCTGGAGTGTGTGTGGAGAGCGGCCTCCACTGTAGCAATCTGGTGGGGGTCCTCATAGAGTCGGGCCATAGACTGGAAGAAGAGAGTAAGGTTGGCGGTTTATGGCGCCTGTTGCTCCAATAGTAAGTGGGCCCAGACCTGGGGGCCATCGCGTAGTAAGGAGATGACCATTCCCACCTTGGTGGTTTCCAGGGAAAAGGTGCGGGGTTTCAGGGTGAAGTAAAGCTCACAGGCACTATGGAACGCCCAAAACTTCCTATGGTCTCCTGTAAACAGTTCAGGCAAGAGCACCCCAGGCTCTGTGGGCAGGGTTACCATGGTGCTGGCAGCCGGCAGGCTGGAAGATGAAGGAGCTGGCAGAGAAAGCTCCCGAACCCTGTTTTCCAACTGAGCGTACCCACTTTGTAAGTCCTTCACCGCTTGGGTGAGCCCGGTGAGATGCAAGCTTAGGTCATCCATCCGAGAGGACCACTGCGCAGACTCGGACTGGCTGTCCGTTGCTGTCACGTACCTGGTGGTGGAGTCTGACTTATGCAGTAGGCAACCTCTCTTATGGCCCTGGTTCCAGAACCCCTGGTAGAGCAGACAGGGAGCGCTGGAGCTCAGGGGAGCATGAGGGCTGGATTGGACACAGATGATGGTATGATGTCTTCCAGAAGTCCGTGCAAGACTGAAGAGTAGTGGTGCAGGCTGGGTCAGTAACGTGCGGGCAAGGCAGTACAGGAAGAGCAGGAAAATCGGATGGTCAGGTGCAGCCAGTGTCGTTAACAGGCAGGCAGGTGGAGATACACAAGGGTCAAACATAAGAGTGGTCGTAGGCAAGCCGGGGGTCGGTGCAGGCAGAGTTCAAGCAAATATGGGTACAAGCCGGGACACAGGTAAACAGGAAACTCAAACAGGTCACTGAAAGCACTGGTAACGATGTAGAACGGACAGCACTGACTGCTGGGCGTGGAGAGGCTAAATAGAGCCGTTTGGCGCCGTTTCCGGCACGTGCGTGCGCACATGGGCGCGCACAGGTGCGCACAAGCGCCAAAGATGTAAAAAGACATAGTTCTTCTCCTAACACCCTATCTGGTGATGCTTTATACCCTATCTGTGATGCTGTAAACCCTATCTGGTGATTCTGTATAACCTATCTGTAATGCTGTATACCCTATCTGGTGATGCTGGGCTGTATACTCCTGACACAAGGGGTGGAAACTATAAGGGGTGGGGCTTATGAGAAGTGGGAGGGGTCAAAAGGAAAAGGCGGGGTCTGGTGCCCCCATCCTAAAATTTCATCAGCCACCACTAGTAGCCAGAGGAAAGCATTGCAAGCTCAGGGAGATAATGCAAACTCCATGCAGATATCCTTATAATCAGGATTCCCACCAAGGACCCCAGCGCTGTAAGTGAAAAACAACTAAGGCACTATGGTGCACTAGCATGCCTTAAATACTTACCTTTTTCATGGTGCTATAATGACACGCAGGGTACTTTTTGGATCTTCTCCTGGTGGTGGCCAGTTTTAAATGTCGAGAGAGAGCAATGCTGATGTTATGACATCACTCTCTCCATCATTATGCCGGCACAGGGGATTGCTCCATGATGCTCTGCTCTCACTGCGTGCTTCCTCGGCCTGAAGGCATCTAGTGCTGGAACAAGATTATAACTAAGGGGGGGGGAGGAGCCATAGCTGATTTTAATTGTTAAGAAACAAATGTGCATGGAGTTTGCGTTTAGCTCATGCAAGGTTTGTATGCTATGGAAGCTGCTGAATATTCACAGAATGAAATAGCGATAGTGAGACTGATTGTATAAGATTCTACTAATAAAATGAAGCACAGCTGCTGGTATGGCCCCGTTTACACCGCTCTGATGTGGACTTCCATTAGATTGGGTGGATTTGGAGCGGGTGATCTAATGGAAGCATATGGCAAAGCACGGGTAACACGTAAGAAAACAGTGGGTACACTGCAGGGAAATTGCCCTTGCAAGATGGCATCAAAGGCTGCACATTGGCATCCGCAACATGAATTCTATGTAAATATTGGGCCAGGTTTAATAAAGGGTGACAAGTAACAGCTGTCTGCCATTGCCAGTGACAACCAGATAACAATTTACAATTTTTAGCATTTAGTTTTCCAAATATATATCCATGTAGCCACGTCCCCGACCTCTAGAGGCCTAGTGGTGACCTTCAGAGTCAGGGAGAACTGACATCTTTCCTCAAAGTGTGGGTTACTACTTTTCAACCTTCACCCACGATATCCCGCTGGGTTCCAGGCTTGGCTCTCAGCTAACCTGCTGAATCCTCTTCAAACTTCACCTATGATATCCCGCTGGGTTCCTGGCTTGGCTCTCAGCTAATCCACTGAATCCTCTTCAAACTTCACCTATGATATCCCGCTGGGTTCCTGGCTTGACTCTCAGCTAATCCACTGAATCCTCTTCAAACTTCACCTATGATATCCCGCTGGGTTCCTGGCTTGGCTCTCAGCTAACCCACTGAATCCTCTTCAAACTTCACCCACGATATCCCGCTGGGTCCCTGGCTTGACTCTCAGCTAACCCTCTGAATCCTCTTCAAACTTCACCACCCACGATATCCCGCTGGGTTTCTGGCTTGACTCTCAGCTAACCCGCTGAATCCTCTTCAACCTTCACCCACGATATCCCGCTGGGTTCCTGGCTTGGCTCTCAGCTAACCCGCTGAATCCTCTTCAACCTTCACCCACGATATCCCGCTGGGTTCCTGGCTTGGCTCTCAGCTAACCCACTGAATCCTCTTCAAACTTCACCCACGATATCCTGCTGGGTCCCTGGCTTGGCTCTCAGCTATCCCACTGAATCCTCTTCAACCTTCACCCACGATATCCCGCTGGGTCCCTGGCTTGACTCTCAGCTAACCCGCTGAATCCTCTTCAACCTTCACCCATGATATCCTGCTGGATTCCTGGATTGGCTGGATTCCTGGCTTGGCTCTCAGCTATCCCACTGAATCCTCTTCAACCTTCACCCACGATATCCCGCTGGGTCCCTGGCTTGACTCTCAGCTAACCCACTGAATCCTCTTCAAACTTCACCCACGATATCCTGCTGGATTCCTGGCTTGGCTCTCAGCTAACCTGCTGAATCCTCTTTAAACTTCACCCAATATATCAAGGTGGGTCCCTGGCTTGAATGCTGAAGCTTTCTCAGCTTCTTCACTGTCCAAGCTAGTAAAAAAGGCTAAAACAGAAGGGAGTGGGCTGCTCCAGGTGTGTTGAATAGCAATTCAGGTGCAGGTCCAGTAGTGATCCGGATAAGCTTTGAACAACAAAGATTTGACTGCACGCCAGAACTTGAAATAGTTTTGAAATGTATTGGTAAATCCTCAAAAAGGTATAAAGGTGCAGACAAAATGTGAACATCCACAGCCATTTAGGTTGACGCGTTTCACGAACTACATGTTCGCTTAATCATAGCTAGATAGACAATAACCACTGAAGCACATAAAAGATAAAAACCCGGGTGTAAATGGTCAGAGTCTGAAGGTTGCCTAATGAGCTTCTAATTATTGGACACTCCCAGGGGAGTCTCAGTAGCGTTCCACCAATGATACATGAAAACCCCCAAAGGTGAAAGATTTAAAAACAATTAATGGAGGTGAAATGAAAACAATGAACAATGAAAGGCGGTCCTTTTTATTCTCCCTTTTTCTTTTCTCAATTTTATTTCTTGTCTTTCCCCCCTTTTTTCTTTCATTGAATGTAGATACACACCATAGATCAACGATCGATCGGTGTGGTTACAAAATTTTACACATTCAGGCTGGATTCACACCAGTCCGGTGCGAATTCCAGCCTGTCTGCTGCCGAGAAGGGGCGGAGCCGCCATTTGGTGGCTCCTGTTCATTCTCACAGCGCCGCAGCTGCGGGGGGGGGGGCATGGGAAAATATCCCCATTAGTGCGGAGGGCATCTCTGTGTCAGATGTGCTCCCATTAAACACAATGGGCTGGGAATTCACACTGTATTGCACAGAAAGTGCACACGTTTTCTGTGCAATGCGGACTGTGAATGCACTGCACCTATGTGAACTGAACAATGTGTTTGCAAGTGTCCTGTGAAGTGGATGCAGTTTAAGCCGCGTCCAATTCGCATAGGTGTGAACCCAGCCTCATTCCTCAGCCTGGGGCTCGGGTGCATCCAGCAGGATAGTGAGAGATCCTGGAGGAGAGGCACCAGGAAGAGGACAGCAGGAGAGAGTACTGCCATGGAAGGTCTCCAGGAAAGGAACTGTGGCAGGGAGTGACACACACCCTGGGAATCTGGAAGAGGCACGCCAGAGCAGATTGAGGCGAAAGACAGTCTGAGAAGGGTGCGAGAGCCAATTGGGATTGTGGTGTCATGGTGGCAGTGGAGAGGGCCATTGCAGCCAGAAGGGCTGACAGGGCCTGGAAGAGGATGGGCTGGGAGCAGTAGTCCATCATGGCTAGCTAGCACCGGAACTAACTTTTTCTACACTATAGGAGCCCACGGTCCCTGCCTGCATAGGGCGGTTCGGAAGTCCTGCTAATCAAGTGCAGGCCTCACCATGTGCTAGCTGGGTCGGGAGAAGTTTTGTGCAGGAGAGAGGAAGAAGAGGAGTAATTTGAGAAGCGAGTGATGTGCTGGAGGAAGTGAAGAAGTGTATATAGAAGGTTCCATGCAAAGAACTGTCAATTCTTTGGGCATCCGATAAATACCCCCTTTCCCCATCCATGTTAACCCCCTAATAAAACAACAAAAACAAAGTACCGGCCTGTTCTGTGACTCCGGAGTGTGAGGGCAGAGTGACAGGTGAACCACAACTTCCAGCAGCTCCTACAGTAGCACGGCTACACAATTATATATACTAATCAGCTGAACACAGAAGGATTCATCCACAAAATCCAACACTAAATAGATATATCTGTGCAGCACTAGAAGTGAGACTCCCTAAACCTAAAGATATATATTTTATTCAAGTTTTTAAACAATCAACATGTATTTCAGCACAATTATACAGGACTATTATAATGTTATAAAATATACACTTAAGACAACTTTCTGACAACAGAAACTATCCAAATGACCCTGATCAAAAGTTTACATACCCTGGTGATTTTGGCCTGATAACATGCACACAAGTTGACACAAATGTGTTTGAATGACTGAAAGGTAACCATCCTCACCTGTTATCTGCTTGCTTGTAATTAGTGTGTGTGTATAAAAGGTCAATGAGTTTCTGGACTCCTGACAGACCCTTGCATCTTTCATCCAGTGCTGCACTGATGTTTCTGGATTCAGAGTCATGGGGAAAGCAAAAGAATTGTCAAAGGATCTGCGGGCAAAGGTAGTTGAACTGTATAAAACAGGAAAGGGATATAAAAAGATATCCAAGGTATTGAGAATGCCAATCAGCAGTGTTCAAACGCTAATCAAGAAGTGGAAAATGAGGCGTTCTGTTGAAACCAAACCACGGTCAGGTAGACCAACTAAAATTTCAGCCACAACTGCCAGGAAAATTGTTCGGGATGCAAAGAAAAACCCACAAATAACTTCAGGACTCTCTGAAAACATGGGGTGTGGCTGTTTCAAGATGCATAATAAGGAGGCACTTGAAGAAAGATGGGCTGCATGGTCGAGTCGCCAGAAGAAAGCCATTACTACACAAATGTCACAAAGTATCCCTCTTACAATACGCCAAACAGCACAGAGACAAGACTCAAACCTTCTGCCACAAAGTCATTCGGAGAGTTTAGACCAAAATGTAACTTACTACCGTGTATTGCCCCTTCAACATCAATGACAGCTTGAAGTCTTTTGTGGTATTTGGGGATGAGGCTCTTTATCTTCTCAGATGGTAAAGCTGCCCATTCCTCTTGGCAAAAAGCCCAGTTATGGCTGAAATGTTAGTTGGTCTAACTGACCGTGGTTTTGTTCCAACAGAACCCCTCATTTTCCACTTCTTGATTAGAGTTTGAACACCGCTGATTGGCATTCTCCATTCCTTGGATATCATTTTTAACCCTTTTCCTGCAGATCCTTTGACAATTCTTTTGCTTTCCCCATGACTCAGAATCGAGAAACGTCAGTGCAGAACTGGATGAAAGATGCAAGGGTCTGACACGAGTCCAGAAACTCATAGACCTTTTATACACACAAACTAATTACAAGCAAACAGATCATAGGTGAGGATGGTTACCTTTAATAGACATTCAACCCCCTTTGTGTCAACTTGTGTGCATGTTACTAGGTGAAAATCACCAGGGTATGTAAACTTTTGATCAGGGGCATTTGGGGAGTTCCTGTTGTCATTATGATTCAAAAAGAGTAAACACAGTCGATTGATAATAAATGGCTTCAGCCAAACACCAACCATGAGTGAAAGAAATGTTTTTGTGTTCTCATTCCATTCTCTGAAAAATGGCCAAGAGACCATAAATCCTGCCAGGGTATGTAAACTTATGAGCACAACTGTATATAATTATTGTAATATATACGAAATCCACCTATCAGGGGAGATCATTTCCTCTACATCACTTCCTCTTTAGGCTCCTCCCACTAGAAACCCCTCCCCCGGACATTTATCCAGCATTCTTATAGTGTTTTCAGAGCTTCATAAACACAATGAAGACATCATAAATGTCATAGAAGTGTTACTGAGCATTGCTTCCTTCTTCATAACCAACGTGTGAGCGAGCCCTAAGGGTTTCTATTCCATCCTATCTCCTGCTTGTTAGGAATATGGATGGGCATTCCATGTACATAGCCTGGTCACTGCTCTCCTATAAGTGGAACCCCAAATCCCATGGATGAGATTACAGAGAGAAAGATTCCCTCAGAGAGAGGAGAAGACATGAGAAGAGGAGAGGTGATGGAAGATTCTACATCGGTGAGGATGGAGGACACCCAGAGATAGAAGGAGACACTGAGAGACGGGAACAATCACAGACCTCACATTTCCCCATCACTGCACATCACTAGTGTTGAGCGAACCCGGACTGTAACGTTGGGGTCCGCACCGAACTTTCGGGTGTCCGGGACCCGGACCCGAACACGGACATTTCAAAAAACGTTCGGGTTCGGGTTCTGGGTTCTGGTAGTTGATTACGCATGTTGAATAGCTGCAGGGCAGCCAATCAACAAGCGTTTCACTGGTTTGCCCTTAGAAGCCATCACAGCCATGCCTACTAATGGCATGGCTGTGATTGGCCAGTCCATCATGTGACCCAGCCTCTTTATAAGCTGGAGTCGCTTAATGCTGCAGTCACATGCTCTCTGAGACTCTGAATAGTATAGGGAGAGGAAGCTGCCAGCGTTTTTGTGAGGGAGAGATTGCAGACATTTTAACATCTGATCCTGCATCCTGAGATTACTACTGCTGTTGCTCTGAGGGACAGTTTGCAGAAATTTGAGATTTCAAATACCGCTGCTTTGAGTTGCAGATTGCAGATCAAACTCTGCATAACACAATGATCGCTACGATTGTACACAACAATCAGATTGTGCGATCATACTCAACGATCAGATTTTGGGAGTAATTTGAGATTTCACATACTGCTGCTTTGAGTGACAGATTGCAGATCAAACCCTGCATAACACAACGATCTGACTGCACTAGGTAGAGGCTTCTGCTTAGAGGGACAGATTATTGTTCAAAAATCATTGCCTACTCCTATAGGGCCGGGTTCCAGCTGTTGATGTAAGTGACACATTATTGTTCAAAAATCATCTCCTAGTTCTAAAGGGAGAGCTTCCAGCTGTTGGTGTGAGCAGTGCATTTCTTGCACCAAAATAAAAAGTCCAGCTACGTTGGTGTTTTCAAAAAAAAAAAAGGAATTAATTGGTATTAATAAATACTTACATAGGGCTACATAATACATTTGCGGGCCCAATGAGGAGAGCAAATAAGGGACGTGGTCATGGTGCTGCTGCTGGTGTTGCTGGTGTTGGTGGTGTTGGTGAACCTCCTGTTGGAAGGAGAGGATGTGGTTGAGGTGCGCCAGCTATACGCACAAGGGAAACACCTTCCGGGTAGCCAACAGAACCTTCACCGGTATATGGTTGGCCAGAATGCCCCTCAACAATTGGTGAGGCCAGAAGAAGTACAGGCGATAGTAGATTGGGTGGCTGACAATGCCTCCAGTTCCTTCACATTGTCTCCCTCCCGGTCCCTTGATGAAAGCTCAGAGTTGGCACCTGAACCCCATGGCCATCTGTCTTTCACCTCAGCCCCTTGTAAATTAGCCAAGCAGTCTGAGCCCCAAGTCATGCAACAGACTCTTATGCTTTTTGATGACTCTTCTGGTGTGCTTTCCGTGGGCCATCCACTTAGCGCTGCCCCAGAAGTGGAAGACATTGAGTGCACCGATGCCCAACCACTTCTGTTGCAGGATGAGGACATGGAAACACCAGCGCAGCACATTTCTGATGATGACGAAACACAGGTGCCAACTGCTGCAGCTTGCCTCAGTGTGCAGACTGACAAGGAGGGCAGTGGTGAAGGGTGGGTGGAAGATAATGTGGAGGATGATGAGGTCCTAGACCCCACATGGAATGAGGGTCATGCGAGTTACGTGTGACGTGTGCTCGCCGGCACCAGGAGGATGAATAGATAGGACCTAGTCCCCTTATTTCATACATCTATCATGAGCCTGGTTTTACACACTTGTCACGAGGTTCGGATCTATGTTTTTAAACATTTTTTTAAACATTTTTTAAATATTTGGATTTTTGACTTGTCCCTGTTCTTTGAATAAAACGTCGTTTTTTGACAACTACACTATGGAATCCCCTCTTTGTTTTTCTCCTTGACACGCATGGACGGAGCTGCTACCACCAGGAACAACCGAGGATCAAAGACAAAGATAGGCACTTAACCCCTGCAGGGGTAGTGCCCTCTGGTAAGGAGGGGGACATTAGGGGAGCACGCGTGAATCACATCCTTTCTTCCGTATCAAGGGTTCCAAACATAGAAGATTAATGGACTGTCACTTTTGAGCACTTTGCACCTCAACTGCACATAGAACTGGTTATAAAATGACACCTGCTAAGGATCTGGATTAGGATTGGAAAAATCTGATCAACCATTTACATCACATATCAAAAAAAAAAAAAAAAAAAAGATTTTTTAAACTGTGATTTGATATGGCAGCAACGCCACCATGTCCGCCACCATCCCCAAGTATTTCCACACCATGGTCCCATGGAAGCTTGCAGCTGTCCATCTCCCAAACCCTGGAGAGAAAGAGGAAGTACCCCCCTACCCACCCTCGATCCCTGGCCCTGAATGCCAGCATTTCAAAATTCCTGCCAAAATGCTTTCAAAATGCTGTCATTCCGTCTGGTGGACACGGACAGTCGGACAGTTTCAAAAACCTGATGGTGGTGGCTGTCCCACAGTACGTGGTTCCCAGCCGCCACTACTTTTCCAGGCGAGCCATCTCTTCCCTGCACAAACAAGTCGGGGACAAGATCAAGTGTGACTACCGTAACGTGTCACGTGTGAACTAGAACAGGGGCTGAACAAACACGTCCCTTCTCTACCGAGCGGACCTTTTCATCACCGCCGACCCTTGGTGCATGACACCCTGTCGGTGGTGGTAGTCCAAAAACTTTGACAGGCTGACAGGCACAGGTGGTCTGCCTTACTGTCGTAAAACTTTCGTAAAACCGTCCTTAAAACTTTACGACCGTAAGTCCCGGTCCCTAGCTCCCACCCATCCCCCCATGAAGGAGAAAGAGAGGTCCCAAACCCTCTACCTGTCGACGTTCGAAGGTACCCTGGTACCACACCTTTATGAACCCCTACCACCGCCTGTACCACC
>BLSH010212576.1:210049-222775 GCA_018402905.1 Glandirana rugosa
CATAGTCCATAGGTGCGTAAGGATGAAAAATGCGTGAGGGCTTTCACGTATTCTTAAATGTGTTAGGTGGCCCTGTCGGATAACAGAGGCCTTTACCAACGTAATACCTCCGTTACTCGGTCAAGTAACTGACCGTAAATTCTGGTGCACAAAACCTTGACCGGAGTATGTGGTTTCTGTGTTAAGTGGACAACGTTTAAAACCTTTTATACCTCTAAGGCTTTTGCCGTTATAATCACCGATAATCACAACTCAGGAATATGCCGGAACCCTTGAACATGAAGACATTATGTTGTAAGACAAAGTCTAACATAGTTATGATGAAGGAGTTAAATTTCCACTCATGGGTCGAGTGTTGATGTAGAATACTCTCAACGGCAGCAACCCCAAGATGGTGGGGGATGCTGCCGTATAAGGACTCAACACTAATAGCCACTAATATTGCCGTTTTCGGAATCTCCATATTTTCCAAAATTTGCAACAGGTGAATTGTGTCTTTGGTGTATGAGGCCAGTTCCAAAACACGTGGTCTTAAATGCCAGTCAATGAACTGGCTCATTGCCTCCATAATGCAACCATTTCCGGAGACAATAGGCTGTCCCGGTGGATTGTGTAAATTCTTATGCACTTTCGGGAGTGCGTAAAAAGTAGGAATGCGTGGATACCTGATACGTACAAATTCCCACTGTTCCTGAGTAAGGATTCCTTGTTGTGTAGCCTCATCAACCAAAGAGTAAAATTGATGGTAAATTCTATCTACCATGGCAGCCGAGATACTTTTATAACAACAGGAATTGTTTAGAATTTTTAAACACATGCTGGTCATTATCCATCAACACAATATTTGCCCTTTTGTCTGCCAACTTAATTGTAATGTTAGCGTTGTTTTGAAGTGATTTTAACGCTTGCTCTTATTCCATAGTGAAATTTTCTCTATGGGGAATAATTTTCATGTTTTCAATATCTTTGGTAGTTTGTCGCACAAACAATGCCAAAGCTGGATTTTGTGTCAAAGGGGGAAATTTGTGTAATTTTCTTTTAAAGCGGCCAATATCTTCTTCAGTGTGGGTCCCCCCCAACTCTATCTCATCCCCCTCGTCGATCTCCTCCTCCCAGGCAGCCTCAGTTTGTTGCTTTTACAGGGCGAATATTGCAAACAACTAGATGGTCTCAACAAAGAGATAGATACCATCTATAGCAGATTGACCCCCTTAAAAACTCACGAGGAGTATGGCTCATACAAAAACAAGATACATCTGGAGGGGTTTAGTAGGAGCATACTCCAAAAAAAGAGAAAAAATACTGGAGGCACAAAAATGCCTTCAGTGAGGGAAAAGCTTACAGATGGAGCAATAATCGTCCTAAAAAGGGAGTGCAGGCCACTAGGTCAGGTAATAAAAATACAAATAAAGACTATTCATCTGACACACCCTCTAATTATTCCTCTTCTTCAGTTTCTTCTTCACACACAGGACGGCACTTTGGGAAAATAAATAATTCTACACAAAAACAAGAAAAAGATGGAGCTCAACCGACAAAAAAACGCACTACTGACTTAGAGACTCCAGAAAACACACATGATGGAAAAGGTGGTGGACACAGTATGGTGAGATCTCAACATACACCAGGAAAAGGGAGCACTAAAAGCACACACACAACTACGGAAATGTTTAAAAGTACGAAGGATCAGGGGGCTATCCCCAAAACCCCCACGGGCACTTTTTTAGAGAAGGACAAGATTCCTCCCACACCGATACCCACAGTACAGAAGGGGATAGAGGCATACACAACCAAACCCCAGTTGAAAGAAAATTGAATGTTATTAACACTTTGACGTGGGCAGAGGAGGAGATCCTTTCTTTGGGCCTCTCCTTCTGTCCAGACAGAGGTGTGGACAAGTTTTAGGTGATTAAGGATGTGAATTTATTTGCTCACAAATTACTCTTTAAAAGTTTTCATTACAAACAGAGTCATCAAGAGAAGGATGAGGTAGCCCCTAACCTCACAGCGGCAGATTTCAAAGCACTACGGGACTTGAATCTGCTGCTGTAGGAGAGTGGGTGGACTGAAACTGAGGCTGCCTGGGAGGAGGAGATTGACGAGGAGAATGAGATAGCGTTGGGGGGACCCACACTAGAGAAGATATTGGCTGCTTTAAAAGAAAATCACACAAATTTCCCCCTTTGACACAAAATCTAGCTTTGGCATTGTTTGTGTGACAAACTACCAAAGATATTGAAAACATGAAAATTATTCCCCATAGAGAAAATTTCACTATGGAACAAGAACAAGCATTAAAATCACTTCAAAACAACGCTAAAATTACAATTAAGTTGGCAGACAAAGGGGGAAATATTGTGTTGATGGATAATGACCAATATGAGTCCATGTGTTTAAAAATTCTAAACAATTCCTGTTGTTATAAAAGGATCTCGGCCGCCATGGTAGATAGAATTTACCATCAATTTTACTCTTTGGTTGATGAGGCTAGACAACAAGGAATCCTTACTCAGGAACAGTGGGAATTTGTACATACCAGGTATCCATGCATTCCTACTTTTTACGCACTCCCGAAAGTGCATAAGAATTTACACAATCCACCGGGACAGCCTATTGTCTCCGGAAATGGTTGCATTACGGAGGCAATGAGCCAGTTCATTGACTGGCATTTAAGACCACGTGTTTTGGAACTGGCCTCATACACCAAAGACACAATTCATCTGTTGCAAATTTTGGAAAATATGGAGATTCCGGAAACGGCAATATTAGTGGCTATTGATGTTGAGTCCTTATACGGCACCATCCCCCACCATCTTGGGGTTGCTGCCATTGAGAGAATTCTACATCAACACTCGACCCATGAGTGGAAATTTAACTCCTTCATCATAACTATGTTAGACTTTGTCTTACAACATAATGTCTTCATGTGCAAGGGTTCCCCCTACCTCCAGGTACAGGGTGTGGCGATGGGGACTTCCTGTGCCCCATCATATGCCAACCCATACCTGGGGGAGTGGGAAAAAGAACTCCTCTCACGCAATGACCTGACCCACTACACCGAACACGTCGTTGTGTGGCAAAGATACATCGACGACGTGTTCATGGTGTGGGGCGGCCCAGTAGACTTACTTAAAAAATATTTGGAAGAAATGAATAAGAATGTACTTAATCTATTTTTTACCATGACATATCACGAAAGCAGGATTAGCTTTTTGGATATTTATATCCAAAAGGACGGCCAGGGTAGATTGAGTAGCACCCTATATAGAAAGGAAACCACAGAAAACACTTTGCTTCATGCAAACAGTTTCCATCCTGAATTCCTGAAAAAATCTATACCTTATAGTCAATTTTTACGAATAAAACGAAACTGTACTACTTATAAGGATTTCAAAATAGAGGCCGACTCTCTTTATGAAAGGCTGCGTGATAGAGGATATACTAAGACAACACTGAGGAAGGCATTCAATAGGGTCAAAGACCTCGACAGACACAAGCTAATATTCAAACCTAAAAATAATAAGAAAAAAACCCAAATTGAAACTACAAGATTGATTACACGTTTTTCAAAAGAACACAATTACATACGGAAAATGCTTACTAAACATTGGTCCCTACTAACGGAAGACCCTATTTTGGGAAAATTAGTGGGAACCCATCCTCAGATTACCTACAAAAAGGCGGGATCTATACAAGACCGCTTAGTCAGCAGCAAATACAGGGGCAGCACCCAAGGTGATCCATGCAGAGAGAGGGGCACCTTCCCCTGCAGGTCATGCTTTTGCTGCCCCTTTATTGGCGGAAAAAGACTTACCATACTACCCAATGGTGAAAGGTTAGTTTCCAGACACTTTGTTAACTGCCACACTCGGGGGGGGGGGGGGGTGTACTTGGCACAGTGCCAATGTGGTTCCTTCTATATAGGGAAAACGAAACAAGAATTTCAAGCACGAGTCAATAAGCATTTGCAGGGCATGCGAATGGGCAATTTATACCTTCCCCTAGGAAGACATGTAGCCAAATTTCACCATTATCGAATGCCAAGAATCCTGTTTACTGCATTAGATAGAATACACATTCCAACCAGGGGAGGTGACTGGAACAAGACTCTCCTCCAGCGTGAAATGCGTTGGATCAGATGTCTCAGGGCCACCACTCCCCCTGGTTTAAATGAAGCTGAAAGCTATAGGCCGTTTTTGGAGGGCTATAGCTTGGGCAAAACTGATTGAATACTCTCTCTCTCTCTCTCTTTCCCTTCTCTTTTCCTCCTTTGTTTATATCCCTCTCCTTGTCACTGTGGGGTCTCTTTTTCACCCTTGGTGGGCCCAACTAACCAATCCCAAGGGAATTTTCCCTCTTCCCTCGCTTTGGCCTGGGGTTTCCCTTCCCGAGACAAATTCATGAATTCTGTATTGGTAAATCATTGTGCTACGTATAGTATAGTTCAGTGAATAAGCAAATCTTCAATCTATGTACAATAATATTTCTTGACAGTTGACCCCCTGGTGTGGATCCATCTCTCCACTTATTTCCCACTGTGTCCAGCACAAGAAAGGCCCCTGTGGTTTGGCCAGGTGCCGCCCAGGGGCCTTGTGACAGGGCAACTTTTGTTTCTCTCCACTAGATGGTGCTGTCCCCTATTGTGCTGTCGGTTACAGTCCTAGGCCATTCGTCTACCTTCCTCCTGCACGTACGTTCGAGAGGACGGAAAGGACGAGATACGCGATGACGCACTTCCCGCTCTGGGGCGGCGCATGCGTGGCTTATAAGGACACCGGGGATGGTAGCCGGCGCCATTTCTTTACCTTCGGTTGATATGACCGCAGGCTTGGAACGGTCCAGAGACTTCGTAGGAACTAGCGGGGGATTGGAGGAGGATGTTCCTCCTTCGGGAAATTTTACCCAGTGGTGGTTACTTCTGCCCCCTGGCCCACTCGAGGCCTTCCCATTCCCGGTACCGGACCCATGTTTGCAGTTTTTTCAATAGGAGGGTAAGTCAATTATTGAAGCCACTATGGGAATTTAGAGTCAATCAAAGTATATCTAGATTTCTATTTATTATCCTTTTAAAAAATCCCCCTTTTTTCAAAAATTATTTTTAATCTGTTTAGAAACCCTCCACTGCACGCAATTTATGCACCGGTTGTTGACATTTTTGCCTACCATCCTGACACAATGGGAAGCATACTATAAGCGGATCGATGCGTCCATGGGGAAAATTGCACTATTGAGAAAGTTAATGATTGTGCTGTTCTGTAAGTCATACAATGTATACCAAAGTTTATGTATTAGTTATTTTTATGCATTTGTATACAAGGCACTAGTTTGCATATTTGTCTATTTTGTAGATGGCGCTATCTTACCCTGAAGAAAGAATTGTTACAGTTATATTCTGAAACGCGTTGGAAAATAACCCCACCCCAGGATTGGTCATTTGCAGCTATGGGACCGTCCCGGGTCGGGTGATATCACCTATACATGTTGCTCAATTGTTAAACTTTTTATCGTATTATGCATTAGGATTGGACTTTTGTTCTGATCCAATGTTTATGTACTTAATCGATCCATGTTAACATTTGTAAAGGTTATCCTAATAAATTTGTACTTTTTTTGTTGAAATTGCCTTTAACGTCCCAATCTAGAGGGGTATTTATTTTGAGAAATTGTGTGCTTTGCCGCACGTTTCAGAAATGGGCTGCGAACGTTCATCACGCTTACACTGCAAAAATGGCAAGGCGAGCACGACGCATGTTTCCAAAACGTGTGGTAAAGCATGCATTTTCCTGCAGGTTGCCGTGCATTCAGAAACGTGTAGACGCCAACGAATGGTATCGCAAGTGCAAAGCCCAAAAGTAGTGCAGGAAATATTTTCTTTTGTTGCAGTGACTCAAAATGCAGCAATTAAGACACCCAATAGACTCTATGTGTTTTAACCTGACCTACGACTTTACATGTCACCAGAATGTCGCAGGTCGATGGAAAGTTGCTCTAGTGTGAACCATGGCTTAGGGCTGAGGAAAGCGTGAGTTCCCAGGACTTCTAACAAGTGTGGTAGATGGAGAACATGTCTGATAATCACCGTTATACTGTATGCAGGTTCCTGCCCATTCTCTGAATTCAGTTAGGAAATCCTTACACTCACTTACCCAACCTTCTGACTCCTGTGTAGGAATGGAGAGAGACGTTTCTGGAACTCTGGATCCACAGTGAGAGATACAAAATGTAAAGACTGAAAACTTTCTCTCTTCAAAGCCTTCAAGCAATAGATCAGCTGCTTGGAATAATTCCTCTCCATCCACAAGGGATCAGTATCTGAGCCACGCAGCTCCAAACTTCTACAACCAGACATGGCTCTCCTAATGAAGTCCTCATCCTGGGTCTCATACAGACAGAAGA
This sequence comes from Glandirana rugosa, assembly GCA_018402905.1. Classification (NCBI taxonomy): domain Eukaryota; kingdom Metazoa; phylum Chordata; class Amphibia; order Anura; family Ranidae; genus Glandirana; species Glandirana rugosa. The sequence goes on from BLSH010212576.1 coordinate 216,446, forward strand.
TGGTCTGAGTATAGATACTATAATTGATGCTCTCCATGGCCCATTCTACCATTGCAGGTTTGGCTCGGAGTGAGATGGGGATTCCTGTGTTCTCTGAGAAGGTCTTCACCTGATCTTCATTTAAGAGACCAAACAGGAATTGTACAGATAATGCTAAATGTGAGTAATCTGAACTGAAGTCATAGAGTGATTTCCCATCACAGATCTCCGGGAGGAAAGTATCTTCCATAGACCCAGAGCCATCATCCACCCCATAATAGAGAGCAGCAAGGAACTCCTGTACACTCAGGTGGATGAAGCTGTAGCAGGTCTGGGGGCGGACGTCCCAATGAAAGATGTTCTCATTCAGAAATACAGACTCCACCTCATCCAGAGAAAGTCCATGTCTTTCTAGATCTTTCTTCTCAAATAAGATTTGTTGCTTCAGAACTCCCTGATTGGCCAGAGCACACAGCTTCTTCAGACAGCTTTGTTTCCGGTCTACAGACTGCTCCTTCTTGCTGTGATGGGTTAGTAAAACCTCCAGGTAGAGAAGGTAAATTGAAGTCGTCGTACGACACCGAATTACAGCCATATCTTTTCTTATTTCTGGTTTCATTACAGTGCAGACAATCCAGCATGTGATGGGGACGGCACACATGGTGTACAGAACTTCATTGTCTTTTATTATACTGAGAACCTTGTCTGCATCTTCTTTATTTCCATAGAATTTATGGACATATTCCTCTCGATCCTCCCTTGTAAATCTCTGGATTTCCACATTGCGATAATCATTGATGAATGTGTTAAGTTTCTCCATGGCCAGTGACCTTGTGGTGATGATCAGAGAAGATTGTTGGAGAAGCCGTCTCCTGAGCAAGCTTTGGAGAATTATTTCTTTGTGGGTTTCCATAGAAATGTCAGGGCAACCCTCAGATTTCTCATCCAGAGTCCATCTCAGTTCATCAAACCCATCAACTATGGTGAGAAATTTTTTTTGACTTTCAGGATCCTTCAGAATGGACACCAGGTCATCTGAAGTCTGTAGTCTGCAGGATCTGGATAAAAGTTCCACAAGACTTATGTTTTCAGGGATGGTGTTAATTTCTCTACAGCTCAGATAAAACACAAAGTCAAAGTTGTCTTGGTAGAGATCCCCAGAGGCCCAGTCCAGCATGATCTTCTTGGAGGTCATTGTTTTTCCAATCCCAGCAGCTCCTTGTAACACCACAATCTTAGGGATGAACCCACCTTTATCAGGGTCAAAGAGGGCCTGGATTGTGGTTGGGGATCTTTTCTCCGTGATCTGTAGATGCCTTCTGCCTGAACTCCTTATCTCTTCTTCTCTTCCCTCTTTATTCTGCGGTCCCTTTATCATCAATAACTTGGGGAACCGTTTCTGTAGATGAATGGCCTCCCCCATACGAGAATTATATTCTGGAATCCTCTGGAACGTCTCTTTCATAGACTCTCTGTATTCCTTACTGATGCCTTTAAGAGAGAAAGGAGAATATTTTATTCCTCATACACACATGAAATAATATTTATAAGACAGAGGTGGAAAGATTGTATTCTAACCATAAACCCAAAGAATGGAACCCTAAAAGAAGATATCCCATGAAATGCAGGAGGACTGTGCAAGCAACCAAACTATGGACACACCATCCAGACCAGGGGGGTCACTAGAACCTTCAGGGCCTCAATGCAAGAAACCATGAAGGGCCAGCCCGACTGCTGGGGCCCTTTCCATCAGTCCCAGGCCCCTTCTTCTGGTCCCAGGGCCCTTGCCTCCAAGACATGGGCTCTTCCCTCTGAGACATGTGCCCTTTCCACTTGTTCCTGTCATGGGGCCCTTTAAAAGCCCTGGCTCAGACTGCTGTGACTCATCATGTGACTTGCAACACAAAGCCACATGACGAGTCAAAACATTCATTGCAATGGGTGCTGTCCTAATCAATGCAACTAAAGTCGCAGGAACAAAGAAAAAAAAATCCTGCAATACTTTTCTGTGACTTTGGTGCGATTTGAGTGGCATAGACAACAATGTTAAATCACAAAATCGCAAGCAAGCCACAACTAAATTGCAAGCAGGTTGTTCACAGCAGTGTGAACTGAGCCCATGTTTTGCAGTGGGCCCCCTTCCTGATCTCTTGGGCCCCCCTACAGTGGTGGAATGCCAGGGCAACCTTTGTGATTCTGGTAGTTCCACCACTGATCCAGACTACAACAGAACAAAATGTTCATCCAGAGGAGATTTCATATCAGAAGTGGATGTCCTACTAACCTGAGAATCTGTTGTCTTCTGTCGTCATCTTCAGTTGGGCTGGAAATAAGATTAGGGAAGTGATTAGTCCTGACAAACCTCTGAAATGTATAAAATAATAACTAAGAGAGTTATTAGTGTAGCCGATCCTCCCAGACACCATCATCCCACCAACCCTCTGTAGATTGGAGTCTCTCCTCCTCCAGGTGATGGGGGTGCCTTTGTCTGCCCGGTAACATCTCAGCACAATGCAGTGACATGTGACCATGGTGGGGGGACCAGAAAAGCCCCCAATTCTCTATGCAGGGTTTACAGGCACACACCTAGAATCTGGAGCTTTGACTCCTCTTTCTGATGGAGGTTCAGGTGGATGCATGGGGCACAAGGCTCAGAACCCCGAGCAACAGTCATGAGGGTCTCCCAGGAATACAGCGATAAATATGGAGGTTCTGTATAATAGGCAAGTGGCTGTGATTGTATTGCACTGCTCGGCATGCTGAGTGATGTCATTGTGTTATGGTGACTGACTGCCGGCATCCTGGAGAAGTGTTAAGCCTCGTACACACGGGACGATGATCGTATGTACGATCATCGCAGATCGTATGTTGTATAATGTAATTTGCATACTGACTGCACTACACGATCGTACGAGCACAGAAGAGCGTTCAGGTGCATGTAATTAGCATCCGGCCGTTCCTGACTTCGGAGCATGCGTGTTTTGCACAATACAACTTTGTTGTACCAACTGCTCTGTACACACGATACAACGGTCGTATAAGCGCTTGTTGGTACGACCAAGTTTTCTAGTCTGCTCATACAACTCCCTTGTCCGACCGTCGTATGTTTGACTGTTCTAATCGCGCATACAAACGATCAATATCGCATACAACGGTCGTTAGTATGACCTGTTGTATACGATCGTCGCCCTGTGTGTACGAGGCTCAACTCTGCTTCCCTCTTACATTGTTCCTGAACTCTGTAGCCTTTTCCTTCATCTACAATTTTATAACCAAATTTATTTTATTCTGTAACCTCCCTCCATAGAGATTGTTTAACCCTTTAGTGACTGAGGGTAACACAAATGTTAATGCCTGAACACAATTTTGCAACTTTGACCCATGTTAGTAAATCTGTTCATATCATCCCAACTACATTGTGTATCCAGGTGCATTATACAGCATTTATTTCAGGACAAATTGGACTTCCTTTGGTGGGAAATGGTAACAGATATCGCCTGATTTATTTATTTATTTTACCAAAGGAACGCTGGCACAAAATAGATAGCAAAAAACATATTTTTAAAAATGTATCTATAGAATTTCTCACTATCACCATAACTTACCTCCAAAGAGCAACCCAAAATAAATTCTCCTCCTCCTGATGATCGCAGTGATACCACATATGTGGATGTTGTTGTTTGTACCCGGAGTACGGCCCAGGAATAATAGTCTGCACTTTGCTTATCTTCTGCTACCTAAACCACACTGACACTGACATTCATTCAAAATCCTTCCTAAAATATCCTGACCCTGACCTTTGACTACGACCTCTGACCTTTCACCCTAACACTAAAATTGTCACTGACCTAGAACAAATCTTGATCTAGCTATTTCATTTCTTTATTTTTTAAAATATATTTATTATTATATTAACCAAAATGTGTAGCGCGTAAAATTGTGACTAGTTTATGTCCATAAAAGACAATAAAGATCCAAAGTGTCCTCAGTACATTAGTCCATATATATATATATATATGATTAAATTATATATAAAAAATGTCTTCCACCACGTGTATTAACATGTATATAGTTGGCCTTCAATTCTTCATGAAGCACCCTCGTGCACCTTACACCACCACCGTATTAGGATAGGGTACTCTTACCAGAATACATGATTCTGCACGCTTGAAACTATTTAATGGCACCAAGGACAGACCACGTCCTGGGAAGTCAGGATAGACATCAATCTCCCCGCAGATGGTACTTTCACAGATGATAGTATGTCCAGAGTCTTATAGGGCACCGAAGAAGGGACACCAACTCCAGAATATAGCCCAAATGAGTTGATTATTCCCTGGGTGACCAGCAACCTTGGGAGAATGGTAAGTCTGGAGCACAGCAGTACGGGGACTCTCCGGGACAAAGCAGTGGTCACAAGGTTTCTCAGGAGGAGTCTGGAACTGACCAGCAAGGATCTTGTCACCCAAAGGTGAAGTGAGACTGATATGAACCATAGCCAGAATACAATCAAGAGGTATCACAGGAACAGGAACTGAGTCCATCTTGGAAGTGGAGGAAAGCTGTCGTGACAATGCATCGGCCCTTACATTCTTAGTACCGGGTAAGAATGAGACTATGTGATTGAAGCTTGACAAGAACAGAGCCCATCGCGCCCTCCTGGGGGAGAGGCATTTAGCCTCAGACAAGAATGTGAGATTCTTGTGGTCAGTCAAAATGAGAACCGGACAGTGGTACCCTCGAGGAGATGCCTCCATTCTTTAAGGACTAAAATGATCACTAACAACTCTCTGTCCCCAATCTCGTAATTGCATTGCGCAGGAGATAACTTCTTGGAAAAGTAGCCACAAGGATGCATAGCACTCTCAGAGGTGGGACATTGGGACAGAAGGGAACCAACTCCAGTCTCAGATGCATCAACCTTAAGGATGAAGGGTAATGTAGAATCCGGATGTGCCAACACAGGAGCAAAAACAAAGGCCACCTTAAAACTTTCATAGGCCTTAATGGACTCCGGAGACCAATTCTGCGGGTTACCATTTTTTCTGGTCATATCAGTCAGGGGCTTGACCAGAGACGAGAAATTACGAATAAACTTTCAATAATGATTGGCAAAGCCAAGAAAACGTTGAAGTGGATGTAAACCCATGGGTCGGGCCAATGTAGAACTGCCGATAGCTTCTCTGGGTCCATCGAAAAACCAGCAGTGGAAATGACATAACCCGGGAATTTAACCTGTTCACCATGGAACTCGCACTTCTCCAATTTACAATACAGATTATTATCTCTCAGTCCCTGAAGCACATGGCAGACATCTGTGTGGTGGCTCTCTAGGGACTTGGAATATATGAAGATATCGTCAAGATAAAACACCACACATTGCTGGAACAAATCTCGGAGGACATCGTTAATGAATTCCTGAAAAGCTGCCAGAGCGTTGCAAAGACCAAACAGCATTACAAGGTATTGGTAATGGCCTGTCCTGGTATTAAACACAGTTCTCCACTCATTGGCCTCCTTGACCCTCACGAGATTGTATGCCCCTCTCAGATCAAGCTTCATGGAAACCGTTGCTCCCTTGAGGTGGTCAAATAACTCTGTAATCAACAGAATCAGGTACGCATTCTTAATTGTGAGGCGATTGAGACCCCTATAATCAATACAAGGTCTCAGTTCGCCACTCTTATTTTTCACAAAGAAGAAGTCAACACCAGCAGGAGACGAGGATTTTTACTAAATATTGCATTATTTCAATATTATTGCACCACTTCCCAACATGCCCTTTACACTGCGAAAAATGACCCCTATGGATCGACTTGGAAGCGTCTCTTTGTTCTCCAACCAATCTTCATTTACTCACATGGATCCCTCCAAAATCCAGACCAACATCTATAAGCCCCTTGATGAGTCAAACACTCTGAGTCTGGGACTCTATCCAATACTCCAGCAATTTAACATCACCTCACTTGCCCCTCCTCCCTCTTCTGGGTAACCCAATGTTCCATAGCAAAAAGAGAAAGGGAAAGAGGAAAAAATATAAACACCCAGACCTCTACCACTAAAAATATATCCCATATTTATCGGCATAAAACACTCACTCTAATTTTAAGATGGAAGTTTCAGAAAAAAAAAACTTTCCACAGCCACCCTTTACATTACACAGACCCCCTGCACATTATACAGCCCCCTTTACATTACACAGACCCCAGACATATTATACGTCCCTCAGACACATTACATTTCCCCCAGACATATTACACGTCCCTCAGACACATTACATTTCCCACGACATATTATAAATCCCCCAAGACACATTACATTTCCCCCGACATATTACACGTCCCCCAGACA
>BLSH010212576.1:241333-251955 GCA_018402905.1 Glandirana rugosa
GAAATGTAATGTGTCTGAGGGACGTGTAATGTGTCTGGGGGTGTAATGTGCAGGGAGTCTATGTAATGTGCAGGGAGACTGTGTAATATAAAGGGTGGCTGTATAATGTGCAGGGAGTCTGTGTAATGTAAAGGGGGCTGCGTAATGTGCAGGGGGTCTGTGTAATGTAAAGGGGGTCTGTGTAATGTGCAGGGAGTCTATGTAATGTAAAGGGGGTCTGTGTAATGTGCAGGGAGTCTGTGTAATGTAAAGGGGGCTGCATGATATGCAGGGAGTCTGTGTAATGTAAAGGGGGCTGCATGATATGCAGGGAGTCTGTGTAATGTAAAGGGGGCTGCGTAATATGCAGGGGGTCTGCGTAATGTGAGGGAGTGTAAGAGGACACGGGGGCCACACAATGAGCCTGAAAGAGAAGCATATTTACCTTAAGCTGTGTGGGGATTTTTCACTGTCAGGGTGGTAAAGATGTGGACCTCTCTTCCACAATCAGTGGTGTCGGCAGGAAGTATGGATAGTATTAAAAGTCTCTTGGATGTGCATTTTAGGCAAAACAATATACGGGGATGTGGAAATTATTTTCCTACACACACATCTACACAGGTTGAACTGGATGGACTGTGGTCTTTATTCAACCTTACCTACTGTGTTATTATGTTAGATGAAGATGGCGCAGTCACTTTAAAGGGATCCATTATGTCAGTGAAGGAAATATCAGAGCGTGAAGACTAGAAGACAGACGACTAGAGAAACAGTTTTCCTCTGTAAGGGTGCTCCTGCAGGCAGTGTGAAGGAGAAGGAGCCTCACAGTAGTGACCTCAGAAAAAGTGGTAGGTAAGTACCAAGAGTAAAGTAGGCAGCATTCCTAGGTGTAGCAGGAACAATGGAGGTGTCCACACAGCCAGGTCTGAAGTTTGCAAAGGTTTCTGGAAGCAGGGATACTTCCTGAGGTCAAAGCTGTGTAGCCCTGTCTCAGCCAGAAGTGGAAGCTGCAGGAACGATGCACAAGAAAGCCCACAGTCTGCTGAAGACAAGCAGACTAAGGACATGGATTACTGGAACCTTGTCCTGTGCTCTGATGAGACCAAGATAAACTTATTTGGTTCAGATGGTGTCAAGCGTGTGTGGTGGCAACCAGGTGAGGAGCACAAAGACAAGTGTGTCTTGCCTACAGTCAAGCATGGTGGTGGGAGTGTCATGGTCTGGGGCTGCATGAGTGCTGCCGGCACTGGGGAGCTACAGTTCATTGAGGGAACCATGAATGCCAACATGTACTGTGACCTACTGAGACTGGGCGCAGGGCAGTATTCCAACGTGATAACGACCCAAACACCTCCAAGACGACCACTGCCTTGCTAAAGAAGCTGAGGGTAAAGGTGATGGACGGGCCAAGCGTCTCCAGACCTAAACCCTATTGAGCATCCGTGGGGCATCCTCAATATGAAGGTGGAGGAGTGCAAGGTCTCTAACATCCACCAGCTCTGTGATGTCATCATGGAGGAGGGGAAGAGGACTGCAGTGGCAACCTGTGAAGCTCTGGTGACCTCCATGCCCAAGAGGGTTAAGGCAGTGCTGGAAAATAATGGTGGCCACACAAAATATTGACACTTTGGGCCCAATCTGGACATTTTCACTTAGGGGTGCATTCACTTTTGTTGCCATCCCTTTAGACATTAATGGCTGTGTGTTGAGTTATTTTGTGAGGGGTGTACTCACTTTTGTGAGATACTGTACAAATTTGAAAACTGGGAATATATTTCTTATCGAGATTGCTTACCCAAGAACACCTGTCTCAAATGCATGGACTGTGTGAGACGCCCGAGGGCATTCCCCCCCATGGTGGACATTTGGAGCTGTATATAAGATTGTAAATGGGTCATTAGAACATTAAGTTCTAATATAGACAAGTTCAGTGAAGGGGGTGATGGAAATAACGAGGGAGTGGAGGTGAAGTGAACGGATGGGGGGCAGGAGTGATGGGCAAAACAAGTGGGAAAGGGGGGAGGTGAGAGGGAGTGAGGCAAAGGGGAGGAGGGGAATTACGTGTTTGGATCAGATAGGAGAGGGATAGGAAAAGGGGGGAAAAAAGGGGGAGAAGAGAAAAGAGGGGAGAAAAATAGAAAACATGAAAAGGGGAGAAAAGGAAAAGGGAAGGGTTGGAGGAGGGGGGGAACTAGGAGCGAGAGAAAGGAACTTGGTGGGAGAGGAGAGGATGGGAAGTGGTGAAAATGAGAAAAAAAGAAGAGGGAAAAGGAAAGGAGGAAAAAAAGGGGGGGAGGAGGAGAGAAAGATGGGAAAACATGAGCAGGAAAAAGCGGGAAGGGGAGGGCAGGGAAGGGAAGAGATTGGACAGGGGGAGAAATGGGGGAAGGGGAGAAGGAAAAAAGGGGGAGAGAAAAAGAAGGGGGGGAAAGAAAGGGGGGATGGGAGGGGAAAAAAGGAAGGGGGGCGGAGGGGGAAGCCGGAGTGGGGACGATAACCATGTGGGAACCCACACACTGTGTGAACATAAAACAGAGTGAATGTGAAAGCTAAAAACGATAGAGGTGCGTGATTAGGGTCAGTAGATTTTGGGCCCACCTAGTTAGATAACACGGCCAACTTAGCTTCATTGGAGTCAAAGGTATGTAGCGGGTATTGAAACCCAGATTATGCAGGAAAAGATACCAGGAAAGAATTTACCCCGGAGGGGTGTGTATATGAACTGAGAACCAATGATCTGCTTTAAATGCTGGAATGCCAAATCTGTAATATGATATGCATAATCACCAGTCATCTACAGCTTGGTAAGAGACCATTTAGCTTTCCCATTCACTCTGTTTTATGTGCACACAGTGTGTGGGCTGCCACATGGTTATCGTCCCCACTCCAGATTCCCCCTCTGTTCCCCTCCACTTCCTTTTTTCCCTCCCACCCCCCTTTCTCCCCCCCCTTTCTTTGCCCTCCTCCCTCTTTCCCCCCTTTTTTTTCCTTCTCCCCTTCCCCTCTTCCCCCATTCCTCTCCCTGTCCAATCTCTTCCTTGCCCTCCCCTTCCCACTTTTTTCCACTCATGTTTTCCCATCTTTCTCTCCTTTCGACCCCACCTTTTTCCCCTTCCCATCCTTCCCCTTCCTCTCCTCTCCCAACAATTTCCTTTCTCTCTCCCCTAGTTTTCTCCCCCCTTCCCTTTCCTTTTCCTTTTCTCCCCTTTTCATGTTTTTTATTTTTCTTCCCCCTTTTCTCTTCTCCCCCACCTTTTTTCTCCTTAATGTTCTAATGACCCGTTTACAATCTTATATACAGCTCCAAATATACCCAGTGTCTGCCATGGGGGGAAATGCCCTCGGGCGTCTCATACAGTCCATGCACTTGAGACCGGTGTTCTTGGGTAAGCAATCTCGATAAGAAATATATTCCCAATTTTCAAATTTGTCAAATTCTTTATATGTACGTATCCCTTTATCGAGGCTATGGCTTACTGTATTACTTTTTCTCTCAGATGCTTTCTCCTAAAGAAGCGATTATGTCTACGAAACCAGTAGAGAAATAAGGAAATAATAATTTCCAAGACCCCCGACTATCCTCGGGGATCTATGTCAAGCCTAATGACCTCCCACTTCTCCAGGATGCAGCAGTCAGTCATCATAACACAATGACATCCCTCAGCATGCCGAGCAGAGCAATACAATCACAGCCACTTGCCTATAATACAGAACCTCCATATTTATAGCTGTATTCCTGGGAGACCCTCATGACTGTCGCTCGGGGTTCTGAGCCTTGTACCCCATGCATCCACCTGAACCTCCAACAGAAAGAGGAGTCAAGGCTCCAGATTCTAGGTGTGTGCCTGTAAACCCTGCATAGAGAATTGGGGGCTTTTCTGGTCCTCCCACCATGGTCACATGTCACTGCAATGTGCTGAGATGTTACCAGGCAGACAAAGACCCCCCCATCACCTGGAGGAGGAGAGACTCCAATCTACAGAGGGTTGGTGGGATGATGGTGTCTGGGAGGATCGGCTACACTAATAACTCTCATAGTTGTTATTTTATACATTTCAGAGGTTTGTCGGGACTAATCACTTCCCTAATCTTATTTCCAGCCCAACTGAAGAAGATGACGCATGACAGCAGATTCTCAGGTTAGTAGGACATTCACGTCTGATATGAAATCTCTTCTGGATGAACATTTTGTTCTGTTGTAGTCTGGATCAGTGGTGGAACTACCAGGTTTGCGACGGTCGCCCTGGCATTCCACCACTGTAGGTGGGTCCAAGACATCAGGATGGGGGCCCACTGCAGAGAATGGGCTTAGTTCACACTGCTGTGATCCCAAAATTGTGCAACTTGCTTGCAATTTCCTTGTGATTTTGTGATTTAACATTGTGGTCTATGGCACTCAAATTGCACCAAAGTCACAGAAAAGTATTGCAGGAATTATTTTCTTTGTTGCTGTGACTTGAGTCACATTGATTAGGACAGCACCCATTGCAATTAATGTTTTTACTTGTCATGTGACTCACAACACAAAGTCACATGACAAGTAAAAACATTCATAAGTCACAGCAGTCTGAACCAGGGCTTTTAAAGGGCCCCATGACAGGAACAAGTGGAAAGGGCCCCTGCCACAGAGGGAAGAGCCCACATCTTGGAGGCAAGGGCCCTGGGACCAGAGCAAAGGGCCTTGGGACTGATGGAAAGGGCCCCAGCAGTCAGCGGGACCCTTCATGGTTTCTTGCACTGGGATCCTGAAGGCTCTAGTGACTCCCCTGGTCTGGATGGTGTGTCCATAGTTTGGATGCTTCCACAGTCCTCCTGTTGGATGCTTCCACAGTCCTTATGTATTTCATGGGATATCTTCCTTTAGGGTTCCATTCTTTGGGTTTATGTTTAGAATATAATATTTCCAACTCTGTCTTATAAATACTATTTCATGCGTGTATGAGGAATAAAATATTCTCTTTTCTCTCATAAAGACATCAGTAAGGAATACAGAGAGTTTATGAAAGAGATGTTCCTGAAGATTAAAGAATATGATTCCTGTATGAGGAAGGATGTTCATAGACAGAAATTCCCCAAGTTATTGATGATAAAGGAACCCCCCATGGAGAAAAGACCCCCAACCACAATCCAGGCCCTTTTTGACCCTGATGAAGAAGGGTTCATCCCTAAGATTGTGGTGTTACAAGGAGCTGCTGGGATTGGAAAAACAATGACCTCCAAGAAGATCATGCTGGACTGGGCCTCTGAGAATCTCTACCAAGACAAGTTTGACTTTGTGTTTTATCTGAGCTGTAGAGAAATCAACACCATCCCTGAAAACATAAGTCTTGTGGGACTTTTATCCAGATCCTGCAGACTGAGTTCAGATGACCTGGTGTCCATTCTGAAGGATCCTGGAAGTCAGAGAAAACTTCTCACCATAGTTGATGGGTTTGATGAACTGAGATGGACTCTGGAGGAGAAATCTGAGGGTTGCCCTGACATTTCTATGGAAACACACAAAGAAATAATTCTCCAAAGCTTGCTCAGGAGACAGCTTCTCCAACAATCTTCTCTGATCATCACCACAAGGTCACTGGCCATGGAGAAACTTAACACATTCATCAATGATTCTCGCAATGTGGAAATCCAGGGATTTACAAGGGACGATCAAGAGGAATATGTCCATGAATTCTTTGGAAATAAAGAAGATGCAGACAAGGTTCTCAGTATAATAAAAGACAATGACGTTCTGTACACCATGTGTGCCGTCCCCATCACATGCTGGATTGTCTGCACTGTAATGAAACAACAAATAAGAAAAGATTTGGCTGTAATTCGGTGTCGTACGACGACTTCAATTTACCTTCTCTACCTGGAGGTTTTACTAACCCATCACAGCAAGAAGGAGCAGTCTGTAGACCGGAAACAAAGCTGTCTGAAGAAGCTGTGTGCTCTGGCCAATCAGGGAGTTCTGAACCAACAAATCTTATTTGAGAAGAAAGATCTAGAAAGACATGGACTTTCTCTGGATGAGGTGGAGTCTGTATTTCTGAATGAGAACATCTTTCATTGGGACGTCCGCACCCAGACCTGCTACAGCTTCATCCACCTGAGTGTACAGGAGTTCCTTGCTGCTCTCTATTATGGGATGGATGGTAGTTCTGGGTCTATGGAAGGTACTTCCCTACCGGAGATCTGTAAAGGGAATTCACTTAATATCCTCATTTCAGATTCCCCACATTTAGAATTATCTGTACAATTCCTGCTTGGTCTCTTAAATGAAAATCAGGTGAAGACATTCTCAGAGATCACAGGAATCCCCATCTCACTCCGAGCCAAACCTGCAATCATAGAATGGGCCATGGAAAGTATCAATTGGATTATCTTTACTCAGACCATCTTCTCTCTGTATGAGACTCAGGATGAGGACTTCATTAGCAGAGTCATGTCTGGTTGCACAGATTTGTCTCTGTGGGGCTCACAAACTGATCACTTGTGGATGAAGAGGAATTATTCCAAACAGCTGAGCTATTGCTTGAATGCTTTGAAGAGAGAAAGTTTTCAGTCTTTACATTTTTTAGGTCTCACCGTGGGTCCAGAGTTCCAGAAACTTCTCTCTCCATTCCTACACAGGAGTCAGAAGGTCGGGTAAGTGAGTGTCACATACCTGGTGATGGAGTCTGGCTTATGCAGGGGGTACCTCTCTTGCGGCCCCGGTTCTTGAGTCCCTGGTAGTGCAGACAGGGAACTCAGGAGCGCGAGGGTTGGAAGTCTCTGGTGTAAGGTAGATGTCCGCTGGAGCTCGTGCAGGCAGAAGGGTTGGGAGGCAGTCTGGGTCAGTAACTGGTGGGCGGTGCAGTACAAGGGTTCAGGCAGATGGATGGTCGGGTGCAGGCTGGGTCGGCAACATTCAGGCAGCAAGGTACAAGGGTGCAGGCAGAAGAGTGGTCGTGGAAGCCGGGGTCGGTGCAGGCAGAGTTCAGAGCAGGGTCAAAGCAGGCTGGGTCACAGGAACAGGTATCAGATAGTCAAGAAGCAAGGAACTCACACTAAACTCTGTAGAATGGACAGCACTTGCTTACAAGAAGCACACTGTTTAAATAGAGCTGCCTGGCATTGCCTCCTCCGGGAGCTAGAGGAAACAACAACAAAATGCAAACACGTCCTCAGCACAATCTTTTTCTAACATTGCCCCCCCCCCCAAGGGGCAGCCTCCGGATGCCCAAACGGGCTAGTTTAGCAGGGTTGTTCTCCTTGAAGGATCGGATGAGTTCACCCACATGAATGTTATCTGCAGGCTCCCAGGAGTTTTCTTCTGGGCCATAGCCCTTCCACTTCACTAAGTACTGAACCGTGTTACCCCTCTTCCGGCAATCCAGGATAGCCTCCATTTTGAACTCCTCTTCGCTGTCTACTAGGATTGGGCCTGGTGGACTAGTCTTCCGCTGGGGAAAAGGATTTGGGGTCACAGTCTTCAGCAGTAACACGTGGAACACTGGGTGGACACGAAGGGAGGACGGTATCTCCAACTCATAGGCCACCCTGTTAATCTTCCTTTTCACAGGGAAGGGGCCAATAAACCTGGAGCCCAATTTTCTGGAGGAGCAGGCTAGCCTCAAGTTCCTCGTGGCCAGCCAGACCTTTTCCCCAGGCTGTAAGTCCAACTCTCCCCATCTTCCCTTGTCGAACACATCTTTGTTATGCTCCTGGGTCCGGGCCATGGTCTCCTGAAGGAGTTTGCAGTACTCTTCCCAGAACTTGGTCATTCCTTGGGCCGCTGGTACAGTACTTTCAAGGCCGTGGTTGAGCATAAATGTCGGGTGGACCCGTAATTGGCCAGAAACGGAGACTGGTTGGTAGTTGAATGGACGGTGTTATTGAAAGCAAACTCCGCCAGGGGCAGCAGAGAGGCCCAGTTGTCTTGTGAGAATGACGAGAAGCAGCGGAGATACTGCTCGAGCATCTGATTGGTCCTCTTTGTCTGCCCGTTTGTATGTGGTTGGTATGCCGTATAGTATGCCAGTTCAATGTCAAGTGCGGAGCACAGGGCCTTCCAGAACCGGGAGGTAAACTGGACTCCGCGGTCAGAGACAATGCTGGTTGGAAGTCCACGGAGCCTCACTATTTCTCTGATGAATATCTCAGCCGTTTTAGTGGCTGATGGGGTTCCCTTCATGGGCAAGAAGTGGGCCATCTTCATTAGCCGATCCACTACCATGAAGATGGTAGAATACCCCTGGGATGACGGCAGCTCGACAATAAAGTCCATCGAGATCATGGACCAGGCCCTCTCGGGCACCGGAAGTGGCTTTAGTAAGCCCCAGGCCTTGGTCTTGCTGCTCTTGTTCTGGGCACAGATAAGGCATGAGCTGACGTATTTCCTACAGTCCTTGTCTGATCGTGGCCACCAGAATGATCACAGCAGCAGTTCAGTAGTTTTGCGAGCACCGAAGTGTTCCGCCAATTTACTGTCGTGACAGGATGCCAGAACTTATAGGCGTTGGTCCACTGGGACAAAAAGTCTGTTGCCATGTCACAGTAGGCCATCTCTGGTTAGTAGGTTGGGGTCTGTCAGTCCGGGAGTCCTGGCTAGGGACTGTCTGATTTGGGACAACAGGTCCCCTTGGGTTAACAGGAAGTTTCGGGGGTGCAGGACCGTACCAGGAGCCTCCGGCTCACCAGGTTTACAGAACATCCTTGATAGGGCGTCAGGCTTGACGTTCTTCGACCCTGGCCTGTATGTTACGTAGAAGAGGAAGCGCAAGAAGAAGAGTGCTCACCGGGCTTGGCGAGGTCTCAGTCTCTTGGCTGCTCTAAGGTATTCCAAGTTTTTTTGATCCGTGAAGATCAAAATGGGGTGCCTGGCTCACTCTAACAGATAGCGCCACTCTTCCAAGGCCGATTTAGTTGCCAGAAGCTCCCTATCTCCCACGTCGTAATTCCTTTCTGGGGTGGTCAGTTTGCGGGAGAAGAACAACACAGGGTGTAGGGCAGCCTTGACTCCATGCCTTTGAGATAGCACCACCCCCACGGCTACTTCAGAGGCATCCAAGATAAATAGCAAGACGGGGTCAGTGTGCCTGAGGATGGGTGCAGACGTGAAGAGTTTCTTAAGGGTCACAAAGGCTTCCTGGGCTTCCGTGGTCCACATGAATCGTGTGTTCAGCTTGGTCAGCTGGGTAATTGGGGCAATAATGGCTGAGAATCCCTCTATAAATTTTCTATAAGAATTGGCAAAGCCAATGAACCGCTGAACTCCCTTCTTGTCTGTAGGGACGGCCAATCCAGGATAGCCGTGACCTTCTGTGGGTCCATGGTAATGCCGGTGACGGAGATGATAAGCCCCAGGAAGGGGATACTTGACCGTTCAAAGTCGCATTTCTCCGCCTTGGCATAGAGCCCATGTTTTCGAAGGCGGCTCAGGACACTAGGCACATGCCTGCGGTGCTCTTCCAAGGTAGGGGAGAAAACCAGGATATCATCCAAGTAAACAATGAGGAACTGATCCAAGAAGTCTTAAAACACATTGTTTACAAAGTGCTGAAACATGGCTGGGGTGTTACAAAGCCCAAAGGGCAACACCAGGTACTCAAAGTGTCCGAACCGGGTTCGGAAGGCGGTCTTCCATTCATCGCCCCCCGTATACGGACTAAGTTATATTCTCCGCGGAGGTCCAGCTTGGTGAACACTCTCGCCGCTCCCAAGCTCTGGAAGAGCTCTGGGACCAGGGGGAGAGGATAGCGATTTTTCCCCGTTATCTTGTTTAGTTCGCGGTAGTCAATGCAAGGTCTCAGCGTGTGATCCTTCTTTTCTACAAAGAATATTCCCACTCCTGTGGGTGACGTAGAGGGTCGGATGAACCCCTTCTGTAGGTTCTCATCTATATAGGCATTGAGGGCCACCAGTTCCAGCTCCGTTAAACGGAAAATCCTTCCAAAAGGGACTTTGGTTCCGGGAAGGAGCTCGATAGGGGAGTCATATGCCCTGTGGGCAGGTAACTGTTCTGCGCCCTTCTTGCTGAACATATATAGGTAACTGTGGTACACCGAGGGCATCAACTGACGGACGTCTAGGTCAGCATCTGTGTCCAGACTGAGCAGCGTAGGAACAGCTTCCTTAGTCACTGGGAAGCAGTGCTGGCGGCAATAGGGTGACTGGTAGAGTTGAGCGAACCCGGACTGTAAAGTTTGGGTCCGTACCGAACTTTGGGGTGTCCGGGACCCGGGCCCGGACTTTTCAAAAAAAGTCCGGGTTCGGGTCCGGGGTTCTAGTAATTTTAATGAAAAATCTTAAAAATGCTGTAAAAAAGCCCAGGAAGGTCCTAGAGGTCTGCAAAACTAAAAAGTAATTTTAATGATCTTGGGGCCTGGGCTTGGGCCTGAAAAAAACTTTTCAGGCCCGGGCCCAGGGCCTGTGGGGTTTCAAGCCATGCCTGGGTTTGAAATGTCAGGCCCAAGCGAGTTGAGATGGTCAGTGGGATAACGGCGGTCGTGACGAAGGGTCACTGATTCCTTCGACAAGGATGCGACGAGTCAGACCTGTGTCTACGACTGGATCTGCAGGCAGTCAACTACGGGAGCCACATGGTGTCAATGGATATATACAAGTCGTTCTTCCCGCGTCTTGTCAATGGACGGGTGTCCCGTATACTGAGGGGATAG
>BLSH010212576.1:252161-285995 GCA_018402905.1 Glandirana rugosa
CATTCCCACCCTGTTCACTGGATGTTTCTTTACCCCTGTCCCTTTATTGAAATTTATAAAATTTTCACACATTTTAAAAAGAAGTGTGAATAAAAGATGTGCAATGATTGACGGTTTGATTTAAAGTGACACACAGACTTGAAATAATTGTGCAGAAGAGATGTGCACTGATTCCCGGTTTCATTTAAAGTGATACACACATTTTGCAGAACAGTGATATGGGTACTCCCGGCTTATTTATACTTTTTTTACACATTTTGAAGATGATTTTAGAACAGTTCTATGGCCTCTAATGTTAATTAATACTTTTCAGACCCATTTTGAAGATGATCTCCATTTTTGCATTTTTTATGTTTTTATTTTTTTAAAATATTTAAAGTTATTTCCCTGTCCCCATTTCTTTGTAGGTCACTTGTCCCACCCTTACCCACATTTCTTTCCTTTTGCAGACCTCTAGGACCTTCCAGGACTATTTTACAACATTTTTTGTACCCAAAAGTCCGGGTCTCCATTGATTTCAATGGGGTTCGGGGTCCGGGACAAAGTTCGGCCGAACCAGCAGAACCCGGACTTCTAGAAGTTCGCTCAACTCTAGTGACTGGAACTTGGTTTCGCCTGTATACCCAGGATAATAGGGAGCAGGGGGGATGCAATGACATCCAAGCAGAGGAACTCCTGGTGACCATCCAAGGTTGTAGCAGGCAGGGGACAGGTCTCATGGGTGACCACACCCGATTTGATGTTGGTGCCATCAGCCAGGCCTACCACCAGTCCATGAGAATTTGGCCGTAGAGGAATCTGATGCTGGGCTACAAAGGACCGGTGGATGAACCCACTGCAGGCACCCGAGTCGATGATGGCAGCAATCTGGATAGTCTTGCCAGGGAGCTGAAGGAAGAGAGGAAGGGTCAAGTGAGAAGAGGCATTTGATGAGACTGGTGCGTTGCCAATGACAGGTGGTGGGCGTTGGCCAAGCTTGGCTGGGCAAGACCCCACTATGTGTCCTGGTTCTCCACAGTACATGCACAGGCGATGATTCAGGCGGTATTGCCGCTCCTCCTGAGTGAGGGGAGAACGGAGTATACCTGATTTCTTAGGCTCTGGCTGAGCTGAAGCTACTGTAGTGACCGTGGAAGCCCGGGGTTGCCTCCAAGTAAGTCGTGAGGACCCGGCTGACCGCTCAGCTCCCCGTTCTCTGAGATGCCTGTCAATCTGGATCGAAAGCTCGATTAATGCGTCCAGAGTCGGGGGTACCCCAAATCGAGCCAGTTCATCCTTCAGTGGGTGAGAGACCCAAATGGAACTGATGATGGAGTGCAGCATTGTTCCACTCCGTGTTGGCACTCCAGCGCCTAAACTCGGCCACATAGTCCTCTGCCGTGCGGCGGCCCTGCTGGAGTGCATGGAGCGCAGCTTCTGCCATGGTGGCCTGATGTGGGTCCTCATAGAGGCAGGCCATTGCCTTGAAGAAGGCGGTCAGGTTAGAGACTTCCAGAGCCCGCTGTTCCAGCAGGTGGTGTGTCCAAGACTGGGGTTCTTCCAGCAACAAGGAGATCACAAGAGCCACTTTCATAGTCTCCAAGGAGTAGGTACTGGGTTGGAGAGCAAGATAGAGTTCACAAAAGACCCGGAAGGCCCAGAACTTGGTGCGGTCGCCTGAGAACGGTTTCGGTAGGGGTACTTGAGGTTCACAGGTCATGGTGCAGGCTGTAGATTGGCCCGTGGTGAGCTCCTGGAGCCTTCTCTCTAACCGGTAGTAGTACTCCTGCAAGGATTGTTTGGCTTGGGTCAGCCCGGCCAGGTGAGAGCAAAGTTCGTTCACAGGAGAGGCCCCCCACGGAGACTCAGGCATGGCTGTCCGTTACTGTCACGTACCTGGTGATGGAGTCTGGCTTATGCAGGAGGTACATCTCTTGCAGCCCCGTTTCGTGAGTCCCTGGTAGTGCAGACAGGGAACTCAGGAGCACGGGGGGGGGGGGCACGAGGGCTGGACAGTCTCTGGTGTAAGGTAGATGTCCGCTGGAGCTCGTGCAGGCAGAAGGGTAGTGAGGCAGTCCGGGTCAGTAACTGGCGGGCGGTCCAGTACAAGGGTTCAGGCAGACAGATGGTCGGGTGCAGGCTGGGTCGGCAACGTTCAGGCAGCAAGGTACAAGGGAGCAGGCAGAAGAGTGGTCGTGGAAGCCGGGGTCGGTGCAGGCAGAGTTCAGAGCAGGGTCAAAGCAGGCTGGGTCACAGGAGCAGGAATCAGATAGTCAGAAGCAAGGAACTCACACTAAACGCTGTAGAATGGACAGCACTTGCTTACAGGAAGCACACTGTTTAAATAGAGCTGCCTGCCACCGCCTCCTCCGGGAGATCGAGGAAACAACAGCAAATTGCAAACACGTCCTCAGCACAATCTTTTTCTAACAGTGAGTGTGAGGAAATCATAACTAAATTCAAGGAATGGGCAGGAATCTGAATACAGTATAACGGTGATTATCAGACATGTTCTCCATCTACCACACTTGTTAGAAGTCCTGGGAGTTCACGCTTTCCTCAGCCCTAAGCCCTGGTTCACACTAGAGCAATTTTCCAGCGATCTGCGACATTCTGGTGACATGTAAGGTTGTAGGTCAGGTAAAAAACACATAGATTTAATTGGGTGTCTTAATTGCTGCGTTTTGAGTCACTGCAACAAAAGAAAATATTTCCTGCACTGCTTTTGGGCGATTCTTGTGCTGCACGACTCCCATAGACTTCAATGTAAAATCCCCAGAAAGTCGTACATTTGTCTGAATCTTTAAGACTTTGCTGCGACTTCTGAGACAGAGTTTCTTTAACCCTCACCTCTCCTCCCTGGTCATCCTTGCTGCCTAAAACCTTCCTCCCAAGCACATCCCAGTCACACCTGAGTGTAGCGGAAACGCACATTCCCACTTCCATTATTTGTGTATTTTTCATGTGTAAGCACACATTGCGTATAGGGAGTAGAGTTGAGTGAACACCTGGATGTTCGGGTTCGGCCAAACTTTCCGGAAACGTTCGGGTTCGGTACCGAACGTTATCCGAACTTTACCCCGGACCCCGAACACCATTGAAGTCAATGGGGACCCAAACTTTTCGGCACAAAAATGGCTGTAAAAAAGTCCTGGAAAGTGCTAGAGGGCTGCAAAAGGAAGAAAAATGGGAGACGTTATTAGATTTACAACCTGTCCCTCAAAGCAGTAGTAGTAATCTCTACCTAGTTATTAGATCTGCAATCTGTCCCTCACAATCTGTCCCTCACAGCGCCGACAGCATCCTCTCCCTACACCTAACCTGAGAGCATGTGACATGCAGCACTGTGACTCCAGCCCCATATAGAGGCTGGGTCACATGATGCACTGGCCAATCACAGCCATGCCATTAGTAGGCATGGCTGTGATGGCTTCTTGGGAAAACCAGTGAAATGCTTGTTGATTGGCTGCCCTGCAGCTATTCAACATGCGTGATAAAATACCAGAACCCAGAACCCGAACCCGAACGTTTTTCTCAAACGTTCGGGTTCGGGACACGGACACCCGAAAGTTCGGTACGGACCCGAACTTTACAGTTCGGGTTCGCTCAACTCTAATAGGGAGCCATTCACTGGAATGTTCTGCCCTACATGCAACAAACACCCCAAAGTAGCTCAAGAATCTTCTCAGTCATGGAGCGCCATGCATCTTGGCAGCAAAACATGCGTCTGATAACTGTGATTGGGGAGTCATTAACAATTAGCCGGCATTCACATCTGTGTGTTTCCGAATGTGAGGCAACCCATACAGGGAAAAGCTTAGTGTTCAGAGATCTGGGGGAGGGGAATAATGCCAGGGGTGTGACATCATCATCCCAACATAGGAGGGACCAATTGTCTGCAGAAGTGGGAGCTGGGAATGTCAGGACTGCATTTTATATCTGGAACCAAAGTGGTGTTCCGGGATTTTCCAGAAGCTGTTGATGAATGGAGGCCCCTGTGTAGGAAGGCTGGAGACCCCGTATACATATCAGGGGCCTCCTTTAATGTTTGTCTGGAGTGTGACTTCAAAGACCACTCATCCCCAGCAATGAGAAGTCCTCATCAGGTCCAGTATGAGACTGTAGAGCCAGAGGGAAGGCAGTCATGTGGAAGGGAAATGTTGGGTGTTACATTGTTATTCTTGGTGTCAGAGGTCATACATTCTTGGTGGTAATTATTATCTCATTATTGGATTCTAGATTTCAGGAATGCACTATTTCCAGTAAAGATTGTCCGGGAGAGGACAAAGCAGAAGATGAAGAAGATTCCTCCTCTTCAGGATATAAAAGGAAGTGTGATTCTCTTTCCTTTCTGATGAACCCGGAGAGTAAAATTCAGGAATTGGGGTAAGAGAAATGTGTGATGTGCAGTGATGGGGAAATGTGAGGTCTTGTGATTGTTCCCGTCTCTCAGTGTCTCCTTCTATCTCTGGGTGTCCTCCATCCTCACCGATGTAGAATCTTCCATCACCTCTCCTCTTCTCATGTCTTCTGCTCTCTCTGAGGGAATCTTTCTCTCTGTAATCTCATCCATGGGATTTGGGGTTCCCCTTATAGTAAAACAGTGATCAAGCTACAGTATTTGACAAAAGTAAGTACACCCCTCACATTTGTGTAAATATTTTATTCTATCTTTTCATGTGACAACACTGAAGAAATGACACTTTGCTACAATGTAAAATAGTGAGTGTACAGCTTGTATAACAGTGTAAATTTGCTGTCCTCTCAAAATAACTCAACACACAGCCATTAATGTCTAAACCGCTGGCAACAAAAGTGAGTACACCCCTAAGTGAAAATGTCCAAATTGGGCCCAAAGTGTCAATATTTTGTGTGTCTGCCATTATTTTCCAGCACTGCCTTAACCCTCTTGGGCATGGAGGTCACCAGAGCTTCACAGGTTGCCATTGGAGTCATCTTCCCCTCCTCCATGACGACATCACTGAGCTGGAGGATGTTAGAGACATTGAGCTCCTCCACCTTCCATTTGAGGAGGCCCCACAGATGCTCAATAGGGTTTAGGTCTGGAGATGCTTGACCAGTCCATCACCTTTACCCTCAGCTTCTTTAGCAAGGCAGTGGTTGTCTTGGAGGTGTGTTTGGGGTCATTATCATGTTGGAATACTGTCCTGTGGCCCAGTCTCCAAAGAGAGGGGATCATGCTCTGCTTCAGTATGTCACAGTACATGTTGGCATTCATGGTTCCCTCAATGAACTGTAACACCCCAGTGCCGGCATTACTCATGCAGCCCCAGACCATGACACTCCCACCTCCATGCTTGACTGTAGGCAACACACACTTGTCTTTGTACTCATCACCTGGGTGCCGCCACACACGCTTGGCACCATCTTAACCAAATACGTTTATCTTGGTCTCATCAGGCCACAGGGCACGGTTCCAGTAATCCATGTCCTTAGTCTGCTTGTCTTCAGCAAACTGTTTGCAGGCTTTCTTGTGCATCATCTTTAGAAGAGCTTCCTTCTGGAATGACAGCCATGCAGACCAATTTGATGCAGTGTGTGGTGTATGGTCTGAGCACTGACAGGCTGACCCCCCACCCCTTCAATCTCTGCAGCAATGCTGGCAGCACTCATACGTCTATTTCCCAAAGACAAACTCTGGATATGACGCTGAGCACTTCACTCAGCTTCCTTGGTTGGCCATGGCGAGGCGCTGTTCTGAGTGGAACTGTCCTGTTGTACCGCTGTATGGTATAGATTCAGGGTCTTGGCAATCTTCTTATAGCCTAGGCCATCTTTATGTAGAGCAACAATTCTTTTTTTCAGATCCTCAGAGAGTTCTTTGCCATGAGGGGCCATGTTGAACTTCCAGTGAACAGTATGAGAGAGTGAGAACGATAACACCAAATTTAACACACCTGCTCCTCAATCACACCTGAGATCTTGTAACACTAAGGAGTCACATGACACTGGGGAGGGGAAATGGCTAATTGGGTCCAATTTGGACATTTTCACTTAGGGGTGTACTCACTTTTGTTGTACACTCACTACTTTACATTGTAGCAAAGTGTCATTTCTTCAGTGTTGTCACATGAAAAGATAGAAGAAATGGGAGGGGTGTACTTACTTTTGTGAGATACTGTATATCTATCATGTAAGGGAGGTGTCACTGCACATCAAGAATCATAAGTGGCCAACCACTAAGTAGGTTTTTTGCATGAAAATAGTTTGCTAAAGTTTGGGTGGTCTCATTCCTCATGCTGCAACATTGAACACTTTGAATATGTATTACGTGTATATTTTATAACATTGTAATATTCCTGTATAATTGTGCTGAAACACATGTTGATTGCTTAAAAACTTAAAAAATATATACATTTTTAGGTTTAGGGAATCTCCCTTCTAGTGCTACGCAGTTATATGTATTTGGTGTTGTATTCTGTGGATGAATCCTTCTGTGTTCAGCTGATTAGTATATATAATTGTGTAGCCGTGCTCCCATAGGAGTTGCCGGAAGTTGTGGTTCTGAAAATTAGACAAAGAAATGATGGACTCTATCGGCACATACTCAAATAGTGTAAAAATACAGAGTTTTATTGATCTACATTTAAAAGACGTGGATCACCTTACAAAGGGATGCTCACATATACAAATTTAAAAAAGACATAATCGACAGTACACGTGGTCCCCAAAATAGATAGAAGCATGTATCATCACTAGAATGCATAGCATTGATTCTATACTCAATAGGTTGATCCCCACTAGGGGGGGAGGAGAGAAGGGGGTCCACTTGACTGTCTTGGTTAGATAAATCGCTCTACATGTTTCGTGACACTCGGTCACTTCTTCAGGAGCTTACATTGCATAATGGAGAGGTCTGCTAACTCCCCGCCCCCACAGAAGGGAGAACCCTCGGGGGTGACCCCAGTCGGCTGCCTCCCCACTGAGCCCCAAGGTGCATATGCCAGGTGTGGGGCCACACAGGTAACTAATCAGAAGTTAAGACAATACTGTCCTGGTTGGACATCTGTAGAAGGGTATAAGGGTAATAATTGCCTCGCTTACTTGCGACCAGGGATATGATGAAAACCTCACAGGGGGGATGGTAGCCTGTGTATTTTTGCCCCCTGTGTATTGGGGTTACTGCAGGGGGTCCTGAATAGTAGCCGCAATTGAAACACAGTGGTCCAATAGTGGTATGCAGTTTGTCTGGTATAATGGACCCAAGACCTACTGGCGAGACCCTTGTAACAGGTGAATGTGTGTCTCCTTGATCCTGGATAGTAGCGTCCCGTACAGAGAGGGAGGGAGAGACCTTGCGGCGGCACATAGTGGGAGGCACACATACATACTGTTGTAATTCCTACACCCTTCACCTGATTTGGATGTA
Source organism: Glandirana rugosa (assembly GCA_018402905.1). Lineage (NCBI taxonomy): Eukaryota > Metazoa > Chordata > Amphibia > Anura > Ranidae > Glandirana > Glandirana rugosa. The sequence continues at coordinate 259,531 of BLSH010212576.1, forward strand.
AATACCCTCAAATTAAAGCTGAAAGTCTGCAGGTAAAGCACATCTTGCTCCCTTCATTTCAAATCCATTGTGGTAGTGCATAGAGCCAAAAAGATTAGAATTGTGTCGATGTCCCAATATTTATATATATATATTTATTTATGCCAGATGGGAGTAAAAGGATTTAATGCGAAGTGTCCCCCATGTGAATGTAGACTCCCATTGTAAATGTGGGATATCCACCAATATAGAACTTGTATCTCTAATATATCCCAGAGGTTTTAGCACTAAAGGCTGTAAATGTATATCCACCCCTCCCCCTACATTCTCTATAAGGGAGCCTATTCCTGCCACAGTCCAGTGACCTTCAATGGGTGCTCCTTATTTGTGGACTTTAGGATGGTGATGGAATATTGGGGTCACTGGGGTGTCCACCATCAGAAATTCTGCTGTTTTATTTCATAAACCCCCCAGATCCAATCCTTTATCTATCAATTTCAGAAGCCACAGTATGAGACACTGTGTGAGGTCCTGCTTAATACCCGGGTACATAAGGGGGTGACTGAGCTGTCACAGCGCCCCCTCTTTATACTGTGTAGACATAAGAACTACAACAGCTTACAAGATCTTTCCTCTGTATAACATTCTGTATATCCTGATATTCCGCTCTAGTGATGTTATGTTACTTTTCACTAAATGGGAATAATTCCTCATATTCATCTTATAATATACCATATATACTCGAGTATAAGCCGAGTTTTCCAGCACATTGTTTGTGCTGAAAAGGTCCCCCCTCGGCTTATACTCGAGTCGGTGTCCCGCAGCCTCTGTAAGTGGTCTGAAAAGATGAGTAGATTCACATTTCACAGAGCGAGCAGCTTCTAAGAGCCGCTCCGTGCATGAAACTGTCACCTAATTACACTGGAATGCAGAGAATTCAGAGAGAGCTGCCAGATTGATGTCGGGAGGTGGGCGGGACGGGATGTGTTAGCCGTTCAGTCCCGCCCACCTCCGATCTCAGTGAGGATCTGACAGCTCTCTCTCTGCATTCCAGTGTAATTAGCTCACAGTTTCATGCACAGAGTGGCTCGTACAAGCAGAGCGCTCTGTGCATTGTGAATCTACCGTACTCATCTCTTCTGCCAGTGCCAGCCAGTACCATCCAGTGCCAATCAGTGCCACCTGCCAGTACCATCCAGGGCAGGTGGTGGGCAGGTGGTAATGGCTACAATACCTCTGTTCTGGCTAAGATCCATGTGTAATGGCTGAGTCCCTGTGTTCTGGCTACAATCCCTGTGTAATGGCTACAATATCTGTGTTCTGGCTACAATACCTGTGTAATGGCTGAGTCCCTGTGTAATGGCTACAATACATGTGTTCTGGCTACAATACCTGTGTAATGGCCCCCTGTCCCTGTGTTCTGGCTGCTGCATTTCCCACCATAGGCTTATACTCGAGTCAATAACTTTTCCCAGTTTTTTGTGGTAAAATTAGATGCCTCGGCTTTTCGGGTTGGCTTATACTCGGGTATATACGGTATTATCATGTGACTGGATTTTTCTCTGCAGGTTGGAGAGATGTAATGTGACTTCCTCCAGCTGTGATGATCTCAGATCCATTCTTATCAATAATCGATCCCTCACCAGCCTGGATTTATCATCTCTCAGTCTGGAAGACTCTGGAATAAAACTTCTATGTGAGGGGCTCAGACATCCTGGCTGTACTCTGCAGGATCTGAGGTGAGAATTATCCTATAAATGATAAAATATTCTGCAGGATTCTGTTATAAATCTTCTATGTGAGGGATCAGACATGGCACCTAGATGAAAGTTATACAAAGACAGACTTCTGCTTGACCGGTTACATAGTTGCCAACATTTTCAAAGAATTTATAGGGACACTTTTTTGACTGTAGGCAGGGTCTCATTATAATTAGGGGGTGGGGCATTCATTTGTAGGTGTGCATGGGCGTGGCTTAAACTAAATAGTGGTTGTGGTTTAAACAGGGCATGGCTCAAAGGGGTGTGGATCGAGTCTGAGATGAATGAGGGATGGAGGAAGAAAGAAAGTAAGAAATAGGGTGGGAAGGAGAGAGAAGGAAGGAAAGAAGTGGGGATGGAGGGACAGCAGGCCCACACTACAATAACAATATGTGTATTCCAGAAAGTTTAACAATCGGCAGATAAAGATACTCCAAACACCTGGTGTTAGCGCTTCAATCATCCCGGCACCACGGTTGGTATGGTGTCAGGGTGATTGAAGCACATTATTTCTATTATTACATTGTAATATAAAATGAAATCATTCAACTCACCATAATGCAGAATCAGTGGGTGCTCCGAGTGTGTCATTTGCCACATCGGCTGCCATCAGATGCCATCAGGTGTCCCCAGCGAAGTCCTTCCTTACATTAGGTGTCCCCAGCAAAGTTCCTCCTTACATCAGGTGTTCCCAGTGAACTCCCTCCTTACATCTGGGGTCCCCAGCAGAGTCCCTCCTGACATCAGGTGTCCCCAGTGAACTCCCTCCTTACATCTGGGGTCCCCAGCAAAGTCCCTCCTGACATCAGGTGTCCCCAGCGAAGTCCCTCCAATGTGACATTTTTGAGAACCGGTCAACCACCATAAGGATAACTGTTGGTCTGAGAGTTGGGTAACTCCACAATAAAATCCATAGATAGGTGGGTCCAAAGCCTTCCTCCATTGGGTATGGGTTGTAGAAGACCCACTGGAAGATGACATAGTGTCTTGTTCTGAGCACACACGGAACAGGCAGCTACGAAGGTGGCTACATCAGCATGGAGACTAGGCCACTAGAATTGTTGGGAAATAGCCCAAAAGAGTTGATTCTTCCCTGGCCAGCAGTCTGGAGCACAGCAGTACGGAGACTCTCCGGGACAAAGCAGCGGTCACAAGGTTTCTCGAGAGGAGAATGGATCTGAGCGGCTAGAATTCTGTCACCCAAAGGTGAAGTGAGACTGGTACGAACCGTAGCCAGAATACAATCAGGAGGTATCACCGGAATGAGAACCAACTCCATCTTAGAAGCTGAGGAAAGCTGTTGCGACAATGCATCCGCTCTTACATTCTTAGAACCGTGTAACAATGAGACTATGTAATTGAAGAACAGAGCCCATCATGCCCTTCTGGGGGTGGGCATTTAGCCTCAGACAAGAATGTGAGATTTTTTAAATCAGTGAAAATGAGAACCAGCACAGTGGTACTTTTGAGGAGATGCCTCCATTCTTTAAGGGCTAAGATAATCACTAACAATTCTCTGTCCCCAATCTCGTAATTGCATTCCGCAGGAGACAACTTCCTGGAAAAGTAGCCGCAAGGATGCATAGTGATCTTGGAGGTGGGAAGTTGAAACAGTAGGGCACCAACTCCAGTCTCATATGCATCATCCTCAAGGATAAAGGGTAACGTAGGATCAGGATGTGCCAACACAGGAGCAGAAACAAAGGCAGACTTGAGATTTTCAAAGGCCTTAATGGACTCTGGTCCTTTCTGGTGATATCAGTCAGGGGTTTGACCAGAGATGAGAAATTACAAATAAACTTCCGATAATAATTGGCAAAGCCAAGAAAACATTGTAGTGGATGTAAACCCATGGGTCGGGGCCACTGTAGAACTGCAGGTAGTTTCTCTGGGTCCATTAAAAAAAACAGCAATGGAAATGACATAACCTGGGAATTTAACCTGTTCACGATGGAACTCACACTTTTTCAATTTACAATACAGGCTATTATCTCTCAGCCCCTGTAGCACACGGCAGACATCTGTGTGGTGGCTCTCTAGGGACTTGGAATATATGAGGATATCATAGAGATAAACCACCACACATTGCTGCAACAAATCTCGAAGGACATCGTTGATGAACTCTTGAAGGACTGCCAGAGCGTTGCAAAGTCCTAACGACATTACAAGGTGTTCGTAATGGCCTATCCTGGTATTAAACAGTTTTCCACTCATCACCCTCCTCGATCCTCATGAGATTGTATGCCCCTCTCAGATCAAGCTTTGAGAAAACCGTTGCTCCCTTGAGGTGGTGGAAGAACTCCATAAGTAATGGAATCGGGTAGGCATTCTTAACCGTGAAGCAATTGAGACCCCTATAATTGATACAAGGTCTTAGTTCACCACTCTTTTTCACAAAGAATAAGACAGCACCAGCAGGGGACGAGGATTTGTGGATGAACCCTCAAGAAAGTACGTCGGCAACATAGTCCTCTGTGGCTTTATCCTCCGAGAGAAAGAGTAAACTCGGCCATGAGGGGGTATGGCGCCGGCTTGAAGGTCAATTACACAATCATTTGAGCGGTGTGGAGGCAAACTACCAGCATTGCTAAATTTGCTGTACTCCTCTGGCAGGAAGGAGAGTGAAGAGGTGCACAAGACCTTAGCCACTTTCTGAAAACATGTCTTACTGCATTGTGGCGAGTCTGGTGACCAGCAAAGAATCTCAGCATGAAGTAAAAAGAGGGGTTGTGCCTCTGTAACAAAGGATAACCAATAACCACTGGGAAATGAGGTGAGGAAATGACTTGGAATTGGATTATCTAGTGGTGAAAGGCCCCTATGGCCATGGTCAACAAAGCAGTCTCATGAATAACATGGGCAGGCTGTAGAGGTCTCCCATCTATAGCCTCAATGGTAAGTGGAGTGACCCAAAGCTGCAGCAGAATCAAGTGCTTTGGCACAAAGGCACCATCTATGAACAGACCTGCAGTCCCAGAGTCTATTAGAGCCTGTATTTTGATGGATGACTCATACCAAGAAATGGTAACCGGAACCATGGGCTTATCCTTCAGGATAACTGGGGATATAACAATGCCACCTAAGGTCTGTGCCCCACAGGACCTCAGGTGCAAATATCCCCCTGGATGGGTAGGACAAGACTTCAAAAGTTGACCTGCCTGGCCACAATAAATGCACAATCTCTCCCTCCTCCTAATGGTTCTCTTCTCCACAGAGAGACATGTGAAGCCCAACTGCATGGGTTCTACTTCACTGGCTGGCTCCGTAACAGGAGGTATGGGAGGTGAAGGAGGCACGGCTGGGACTACAAACCTCAGAGCCAAATGTACAGGAGGCTTCCATAAGTGCTCGTTAAAGGAAGGTCTCCCTCGGAGTCTGGAGACAAAGAGAATGGCAAACATGGTCAACTTCTCCAGATCTGTAGGTATATCTTGGGCTGCTATCTCATCTTTGATGCTATCTGAGTGGCCATGAGGAAAAGCACCCACGAGGGCCAAATCGTTCCAAGCAACCTCTGCTGCCAGATTACAGAATTCAATTGTGTAATCAGCAACAGATCTTGTGCTCTGTTTGATGGACATGAGGCTCTTGGCAGCAGAAGTTGAGCATACAGGGATGTCAAATACCATTTTAAAGGAGGCTACAAACTGGGTAACTCAGGACAATTGGTTCTTGCATCTCCCATAGAGGGTTACATAGAAACATAGAAAAGTGACGGCAGAAAAAGACTGAGTAGTCCATCGAGTCTGCCCCTTTTTATTTTTTTATTTTTATTTATTTTTTTTTTTACATTAACCTTGTTGTCGGACTATGGATTTATGTTTATCCCAAGCATGTTTGAAGCCATTTACTGTTGACTGTCTCACAACCTCTGTTGGTAGTTTATTCCAATCATCAACCACCCTTTCAGTAAAATAATACTTTCTAAGATTAGTTTTGAACTTCCCCCCAGTTAGTTTGAGGTCATGTCCCCGTGTTCTTGATTTTGGTTTCATATTGAAAAGACTGCCCTCCTGAACCTTATTCACCCCCTTGAGGTATTTAAAGGTTTCAATCATGTCTCCCCTCTCCCTTCTTTCCTCCAGACTGTACATATTAAGTTCCTGAAGTCGCTCTTGATATGTTTTATCCCCCAGACCTTTCACCCAGACCTTTCACCCAGACCTTTCACCATTTTTGTTACCCGTCTCTGAACTCGCCCAGGCCCAAGGCTCTGTCAGAAAGCAAAGAAATCACAAAGCCTACTTTGCTTCTGTCAGTGGGAACGCCTGGGGCAGCATCTTAAAGTATATCCCAACCTGGTTAAGAAACCCTCTGCATTGAACTGGATTGCCCCCAAATCACTGGGGAAGTGGAGCAAAACCAGACATACCCCTTATAGAGGTAATATTTGAGGCGGGTGCCTGCACACTTGAGCCTCAGCAGGAATGGCCTACAACTCAGGTTGTACCAGAACAGCCACTGTGGGAGGAACCAGGTAAGCAATGTGATTCAGGAGCATCTGTAATGCTATGGCAAACTGAGCCATGCGGTGATCCTGCTCATCCAATCTGGAAAAAATATTACCAGCAAGTGGATTGCCTGCATCTTCTGAATTCCTGACCTTCGCCTACTGTCAGGAACCATGAATCAGACAAAGACAGAAGTGCAGACACTTTAATAAAATGGTAAAACAGTATAAACAGAGTAAACATGGTCAGAACATAGCCAGGGTTCAGTAACCAGAGCAGGTAGTCAGAACGAGTCAGCAAAACAGTGATCAGTGAGCCAGAAGCTGCAACCAGGGTCAGGAACCAGGAGGGAAGTTTTCCAGGCAAAAGTCGTTAATCCCGAGATCAGCGTACTCACAAGTAGCAAGCAGGAACAGGAACCAGAAGGGACATCGGCCAGGCAAAGTCTTTAACAAGAAAACATAGCAGAGAAAATTTGGAAATGTTGACCAAGGCAGTTTATATAGCCAGAAGGGCTGGCTTGATTAGCAGGATATGATCATCCGCCCTTCCATAGCTCCTTACTGCAATGGCCAGTTATAGGTGGGGCAGTGACTTTATATTGTATTATATATATCTCAGGTAACACACTGGCACCCTAGCCACCATTGCACAATGTGCTGGGTGTGTAGTCTGTTCCTGTACCTTTAAGGAGGGTTGGGCTCCTCCAGCCACCTGTCCTCTATCCATTAAATTGTATGTGCTTCCATTGTGAAGCCTCTTATACAGAGTTAGGTCTGCAGTATACAGGGCCTGCAGCTTATGCATACACTTGCAAATGTGTGTAACCAATCCCCTGCCTTTTAAACGCCACTGTTAGACAAGTGAATTTGGTTGGTCTCAAACTGGTAAGTAAGTTGAGCTTGGAATTCTGTGTTTTTTGTTTATGATCATCAGGTGAGTAACTGTGGAAGCTGAGTCCTGGCAATTAACCAACAGCTGAGCACCCTGCTCTAGGAAGGGAGGGTTAAGCCCAGCCCTGACAATTACCCGTTATGTGTCCCCTTCTGATGTCACCCCCAAAAATCAATCCCTTTATCACCCCACTCATAAGAACATTATACATTTACATTATTATTATTACAATATTTTACATTTAAATGTTGGTGATCTCTGTTCGATACCAGTAGTATATATTTTGTGCCAAAAACAGCAAATAGTGGTAAATAGTGCACATATGGAATTCACAATAGCGAAGGAGCAATATTACTCCCAAACTCATATTCACTATAGCGCCCAGGCAACAGATAGCACCCAAATCCTGACTCCAGTCAGGATTTGGAGATGTGCACATGGAAATAATGTTTACAGCATGATAACGATCCCCTAAATTGTGCTAAAATATGTGGGGTATTGTTTAAAGATAATCTGCTTTTAAACTGTGTGAAAAAGTGATTTCTACACTGAAATATCTTTAAGGCCTCATACACAGGGACGTTTTTTGACGCCGGCGTTTTCTGGCGTTTTTCGCAGCTCTCCATGTTAGTTAATGGCCCCGTAAAAACGTTGGCGTTTTTGAGCTGTAGATAGCATCAGCGTTAGTGAGCTGAAAGTAGAACCCACGGCCATCGCGTTCTAAAGCTGTAACGTTTTGGCATTTTTTGACGCCGACGCCGCAGAATGCCAACTAACGCCAACAAACGCCAACTAATATTGTACCGGCGTTTTCCGGTGTTTTTTGACGCCGATGTTTTTAGGTTGAAAAACAGCAGAGGGATGATTTTTTTTAAAAAAAACACCTATTGACGCCGACGCTCACTAACGCTCACTAACACTTACTAACGCCGATGCATAACGCTGAAAAACGTAATTTTTTTTTTCCTTGACATCGGGCCCGACGTTTTGTTTATTTTTAAAGATACACCCGTGTGTATGAGGCCTAAAAGTCTGAGAAGAGATAAATTCCCCGTCTCTTTACTACTAAGTGCAGAGCACAGCTGAGCACAACTGAGCATGCTCAGACATGACACTGTGGAGTATTTACAGGGAGCTATAGTAAACAGCAAAATGAGCACTGGTTTAACCACTTCAGCCCCGGAAAGGATTTCCCACGTTAGGACCAGAGCACTTTTTGCGTTTCGGCACAGCGTTGCTTTAACTGTCAATTGCGCGGTCGTGTGACATTGTACCCAAACAAAATTGACATCCTTTTTCCCCACAAATAGAGCTTTCTTTTGGTGGTATTTGATCCCCTCTGCTTCACTTCTGATCACCAGCATAAACAAAACTTTTGGTAAAAAAAAAATTTGCAATTGGCGTTTATTGATTGGTTTGCGCAAAAGTTGCCGCATTTACAAACTATGAGAATTAATTAATGGGGTTCTTACTATTTTTTTTACTAGTAATGGCGGCGATCTGTGATTTTTATCGGGACTGCGATATTGTGGTGGACATTATTGATACTTTTTTGGGACCAATGACATTTATACAGCGATCATAGCTAAAAATAGCCACTGATTACTATATAAATGTCATTGGCAGTGAAGGGGTTAACCTGCAGGGCGAGATCTAGGGGTTAATTGTGTTCCCTAGGTGTGTTCTAACTGTGAGGGGGCTGGGCTGCCAGGGGCATAAGAGATCTAACTGATACCAGTGACAGGGATGAGTAGATCTCTGTCATGCCACCTGACAGAACGGGGAACCCGCTTTTGTTGTGTGCCAGGCAATTACGGGTCGCCGGCGGATGTCGAGTCCTCCCGATCCGTTGCCATACTAGTGCTAGCCGCACATGCATGATCCGCCATTTATAGACGGCGATTCGTGTTATGCAGCCACTCTGCAGCAGTAAATGTACGCGAGCCAGTCCAGAACCAGTTAAAGAGAGTTTTTTTGGGAGTGAAAATGGGAGTTAGGTAGCCCAATACTAGTTTCAGCCATTCATTCTAATGGTACAATTGCAACAATGTTGCTTCTTCATCATCTATTTTGTTTTTAAGAATGCTAGAATGTGGAATGTTTTCATGTTTTGGTAAAAATGTTTTTTTCTCTGTCACTTGATGTCCTACTCACCAAAATATTTCCACAAAATCACACAGGTGTCTTTACAAATCACAAACAATACCATTGCTTATGCAAAATTTAAATGAGTCTCGATTTTTTTTATTGTTTATTATTTTAAAGGATCCTAATTTTAGCCCAAAAATGTGATATGTGTACCAGCATCAGAAATAAAAATGTAATTCACAAAAATCAGAGGGTAACATCACTATTCTACACTCTTGCACCAAGAACCACCAAATATCACAGAATAAATCAAGAAGAGTAACTCCTGACTAATGTAATTCCACCACCTACTGTATATGTCCAAAGAAATGCAGCATATATGTTTAGGACAGGGGTAGACATCCAGCTGTCCTAGAAATTACTTTCCCATGAGGCATTGCAAAGCTGGTAGTTACAATTACTCCCAGAGGCATAATGGGACTTGTAGTTCTGCAACAGCTGGAGGGCCCCTGGTGTAGGAAGATTCCACATGTAGCAGCTCTGTGGCTAACAAGGTAACACACCTGCCTAGCAGTGCTGAGTTCCTGGGTTTGAATCCCAAACATGCAGCATCATGTAGAGATGTTGTTTGTTCTCCCTATGTTGTTAAGCATGACTCAGGGCCTTATCTAAATGTAGTATTTATGTGTAGGAGAGTTCCACCACAATTGCAAATTATGTCATATGTTTGCCATGGACAGGGACTGTCACGTGCCTGGTGGTGGAGTTTGACTCATGCAGGGGTAACCTCTCTTGTGACCCTGATTCAAGAACCCCTGGTAGAGCAGACAGGTGGTTCAGGAGTGATGATGGCACGAGGGTTGGATTGGTCACCGGTGACAGCTGATGTGGTATCTCCAGACTCGTGCTGGTGATAGAGTGGTGGTACAGGCTGGGTCGGCAACAGGCGGGCGGTGTGGTACAGGAGGAACAGGCAGGAGAATGGTCAGGTACAAGCAAAGTTCATCAACGGGCTGGCAGAAGAAGTACAAAGGAGCAGGCAGAAGGGTATTCATGGAAAGCCGGGGCCGGTGCAGGCAGATACAGGTTCCAAGTAAACGGGAAGCTCAGGTACACCAAATGCTGTAGAATGGACAGCACTGGTTGCAAGGCATTGTCCTCTTAAATGGGCCATTTGGGCGCCAATGCCGGTGCGCACAAGCGCGCGCCAACACGCACAGGCGCGCACAGGCGTGCGCACATGCTATGTACGCCCGCACACAGGCTTCCCAACCTGATTTCCTGGGGCAGAGGTTGTTTCCTGACAGGGACTATAATCAGCCTTAACATTTTCCCACGCCCACTAATTGCAGCTTCTTATCAAGCCAAAACCCACAAAATGACAGCTGTTTATCTCCCAGCATGCTGACAGCAATCAGCCACAACCAGCCTTCAAAACAGATGGCATATGAAAAAACATAATATGTGCAAATCACCACGCTAAATCAATCAGTCACTGTGAAAGCTGCTGCTTTAAAACATAAAGTATCCGAAATTAGGTGAAACAACATAATATAGTATTCACAGCAGTGCATATATGTTCATCATAAATATAAAGTGCAAGTGCATATATATTTATAAATCAGCTTAAAACTTTAAAGTCCATAATCAATAGTGCCACAAAAGTAAAAAATATAAATATTTCCAAAACCATCAAAGCTGTGATAAATGTGCAGAGAACACCCAATGTCAGGGCACCAATATCAGGAGGACTCTAGGACCCAGAATCCGTCAGAGCAGGAGGATTCTAGGACCCAGCATCTGTCAGAGCAGAAGGGCTCTAGGACCCAGCATCTCCGCCAGCACATCACATGGGCCTTTATAAGGAAGTCAGACCTTGGCTGAAGTGCTGTTTGATCTGCAGCTTTTCCTGTGATTCTGTGTTACCTGCAATCTGATATCTGGAATTGACCTGGCTTGTTCTGACTACCCTGCCTTCTCCCACCCTGATCCCGGCTTGCCTGACCTTGCTTATCAGATTCTTCTTCCTGCTTACCATTTTTGAATTATCTGCTTGTGACCTGACCATTCTCTGCCTACTGTCTGATATACCTGATGTTCCTGTATTGACTCAGCTTGTCTCACCTGCTCCAGTCTGCTGTATTCAGTATCCAGGGTTGCCTCCCTGTACCAAGTGCCCAGTTGTCATCATCTGCAGCGCATCTGGTGAAGATCTGCACTCAAAGGCATTTGGTAACCTGTCAGCCTCTACGGCTTCCACCAGGAACTCCTACCCCACTGTGCTCATTAACTGCTGTCTCCACTCCAGTGGTCAGTAAGCCAGAGTTGTATGAGAGGTCTCCTCCTTCTGAAGTCAGGCTCTCCACCAAGGTATGTGACAAACATTATAGTATCAAATAGCCATGTCTGAGCCTGCAGGTGGAACCACACCTGTGGAGGAGATTTGCCAACATCTCTCAGCACTCATGCAAGCGGTGCAGAATCTCCAAGCAGACTACACCAGATTGGAGGAACATGTGCGGACCCTGGGTCCAGAAATATCGACTGCTGCATCCCCTGCTCCGGCTATGGCTGCACCTTCACAGACTGTGTCCTCTCCCTCTGTGTTAATGCTGCCACCTGAACATTGGGTTCCCACACCTGAGAAATTTGCTGGGAACCGCAGCCAGTTTAGTGTGTTTCGCAACGCATGTCAGTTGTACTTTGCTCTGCAACCCTGGACTTTCTCCTTGGAGGCCACAAAGGTCGGGTTAATCATTTCATTGCTGCAAGGAGAACCCCAGACCTGGGCCCATCAGTTGCTTGAGACTAACACCACACTTGTCCAGAGCATGACCACCTTCTTTGATGCCATGGCAGCACTTTATGATGACGCTCAATGAACCACCATGGCAGAGTCTGCTCAACACATGCTCCAGCAGGGCCGTCGATCGGCCGAAGACTATGTTGCAGATTTTAGATGCTGGAGCACAGATACTCAGTGGAATGATGCAGCCCTACGTCATCAGTTCTGCGTGGTCTATCTGAAGGACTAAAAGATGAACTGGCCTGGGTTGATTGATTGCCGACTCCAGGAACGGCATCTGGAAAGATCTAACCAGCCAGCTCGCCCCGTATGGATGACCCAGAGAGCTCCACTCTCCCTTCCATTTAGCTCTATGCCTGACAGTCATGCACCAGCCAATTCTTCTTCTGAACTACCTGAACCCATGCAATTGGGCCTAATACGACCCACGCTGCCTCCTGAGGAGCAAATTTGCCGTACAACTTATGCCTATACTGTGGGGAACCAGGACATTTTCTTCGGCAGCTGTCCAGCAAAGCACCATAAGTGTTCCACTCCTATGCCAGTTAACCTGTCAGTACTATCCAGGAATGCATATTGCATTGCCCCTTTCTTTTCAGTTACCGGGAAGAGCAATCCTAGTCAACACCATTATTGACTCTGGGACCTGCAGCTGTGTCATAGACCTTGGTTTCGCCACCCAGCAATGCATTCCTCTTCAATCTAAGACTCATGGACTTTCTGTTTTTCTGGCTGTTGGTTCCTGTATAAGTTCTGGATTAGTGACTTAAGAGACAACTCCACTACCCGTCTCATCTGACCAGCATAGAGAACTACTAAGTTTGGATGCCATCTCTTTACCACTTTTTCCTATCATCCTGGGCCTGCCCTGACTACAAGCACACAATCCCCAGATTGACAGGATAACTGGGAAAGTCAAGTTTGCATCCTATTTCTGCCAGAGACATTGCACCCTTCAACCCACTGAGGGGCCAGCCACCCTCCTGTACCTGTACTCAGAACAACATTTGCTACAAAACGTCCCTGCTCCATACCATGAGTTCCTCGATGTGTTCAGCAAGAAGGGGGCTGATACCTTACCCTCCCACCGCCCTTATGACTGTCTTATCAAGCTCCTCCCTGGGGCTGAGATTCCTTTTGGGTGCATTTTCCCGCTGTCCGAATGGGAACAGGAGGCATTGAAGGAATATGTCAATGAGAACTTGGAGAAAGGCTTTATCCACCCATCCACATCACCAGCAGGGGCAGGAATATTTTTTGTGACAAAGAAAGTCTAATCCTTATGGCCCTGTGTAGACTACCGGGAACTAAATAAGATAACGGTCAAGAACTGTTACCCGCTACCCCTGATGCCCAAACTATTCCAGAGATTAAGAACTGCCAACATCTTTACCAAGTTGGACTTAAGAGGGGCTTATATCTTAATCCGCATACGCGAGGGAGATGGGTGGAAGACAGTTTCTGGACACCGGTTTGGCCACTTTGAATATCTGGTCATGCCCTTTGGGCTCTGCAATGACGCCACCACATTTCAGCACTTTATTAATGACGTGATCAGAGACTTCTTGGACATATTTGTAATCATCTATTTGGACGATATCTTGACTTTTTCTGGGTCCCTAAGCCAACACCGAGAACATGTTCGCTGGGTACTGGGTCGACTCCGCCAACATAGACTGTATGCCAAACCGGAGAAATGCGAGTTTGAGCAAAGTAGCATCCAGTTTCTGGGCTTGGTCATATCACCAGCAGGAATTGCAGTGGATCCACAAAAGGTCTCTGCAATACTCAAATGGCCTGTACCCACTGACAAGAAGGGGGTACAACATTTTGTGGGATTTGCACATTTCTACAGGAAATGTATTAAAGGATTCCCTGCAATTATCACCCCATCACGCAATTAACTAAGCAACATTTCAGATTCAGCTGGAACTCTAAAGCACAGAACTCCTTTGATACTCTAAAGAAGCTTTTCACTTCAGCACCCATTCTCAGACACCCAGATCCAAATTTACCCTATGTCTTGGAGGTGGATGCATCAGAATAAGCAGTTGGGGCAGTAATTTCCCAACAACAAGGTACCTAGGATTTGATGCACCCTGTGGCTTTTTTCTCTAGGAAACTCTCCCCCGCAGAAAAAACTATGATGTGGGGTATTGAGAATTGCTGGCCATCAAAGCAGCTTTAGAAGAATGAAGGTACCTGCTGGAAGGGGCAGTCCACCCAATCCTTATATATACTGACCATAAGAACTTGGAGTACTTGAGAGCTGCCAAACGACTAAAACCCTGACAGGCCCGTTAAGCATTTTTCTTTTCACATTTTTCTTTCCACATAACCTACTGACTAAGATCGAAGAATGCCAAGCCAGACGCCCTCTCCCGCATGTATGATGACCCCAAGAGCCTTGCAACTCCAGATACCATCTTACCATCGGGTAACTTTTTACTGCTACAGACTGACCCCCTGTCACAAATCAAGCAGACATCCGCCAACCTGCCCAGTCCTGCTGGAGTTACCTTGACTTCTAAAGATGGCTTACTTTAGAGAGGGAGTCAAATCTTTGTTCCTGCCGAACTAAGGCTAGAGGTATTGAAGTTACTCCACGATCACCCCTTGGCTAGCCATTTTGGCATCCATAAGATGATGGAACTAGTCCAATGTACATTTTGGTGGCCTAAGTTGGAGTAATTCTGCAAAAACTATGTGAACGCATGCCCCATTTGTGTTTGAAGCAAGATGCCAAGAGACAGGGCCTGGGGTCTACTGAAACCATTGCCAATTCCCGATAGACCATGGCAAATTATATCAATGGACTTCATAGTAGAACTGCCACCTTCTGAGAATTGCACATCAATTTTTGTTATCGTAGACCGTTTGTCAAAGATTGCCCACTTTGTACCCTTAAAGGGAACCCCAACCACCATAGAGACTGCCCGTGTCCGGTGTACAGTTCATCTCACGTTTTTGGAGAGCTTTATGTGGAGTCCTGAAGATTGAGTTGGCACTGTCATCAGCATACCACCCTCAAACTAACGAGCAAACAGAAAGAACCAATCAAACACTCAAACAGTATATTGGTTGTTTTACATCCTTTGTTCAGGATGATTGGGTATCTCTGCTGCCACTGGCAGAATTTGCATATAACAACGCCAGCCATTCAGCCACAGGACAATCTCCCTTCTTTGCCTCTTTTTTGCCAGATTTCATTTCAGAATCCACTGTCCCAGCAGTCCAGAGCACTGTGGATTTCCTGCACCAGAACCACACGATTCTGCACAGGCGGACAATAAAAGGGCATTCAACAAGAAGAGAAAAGGGGAGCTGAATCTACAACCCAATGACAAGGTATGGTCTCTACTACCAACATGCGGTTATCCTGCCCTTCCAAGAAGTTGGCACCCAAGTTCATCTGTCCATTTCCGATCAAGAAAAAGATCAATGAGGTATCCATTGATTGGAAGAAAGCCAATGTGGTGCCAATATATAAAAAAGGACCAAGACATCTCCTCGGGAATTATAGACCAGTTAGCTTAACATCAATAATATGCAAGCTCTTGGAGGGAATAATAAGGTATTATATACAAGATTATTGTAATGAGAATGGTATCATTAGCGGTAATCAACATGGTTTCAGGAAAAATCGTTCTTGCCAAACCAATCTATTAACCTTCTATGAGGAGGTGAGCGACCATCTAGATAAGGGAAGACCTGTAGACGTGGTGTATCTGGATTTTGCAAAGGCATTTGATACAGTTCCCCATAGACGTTTACTGTACAAACTAAGGTCCCTCAACATGGATCAAGGGGTGAGCACCTGGATTGAAAACTGGCTACAGGGGCGAGTCCAGAGGGTGGTGATAAATGGGGAATACTCAGAATGGTCTGGGGTAGAAAGTGGGGTTCCCCTGGGTTCTGTCCTGGGACCAATCCTATTCAATTTATTCATAAATGATTTGGAGAACGGGGTGAAGAGCTCAATCTCAATATTTGCAGATGATACCAAGCTAAGCAGAGCAATAAATTCTCCATAGGATGTGGAAACACTGCAAGAAGATCTGAATAAATTAATGGGGTGGGCAGACAAGTGGCAAATGAGATTTAACGTAGAAAAATGTAAGATAATGCATTTGGGTACCAAGAACATGAAAGCAAATTACTCACTAGGGGGAGAGCCCCTGGGGGAATCAAGGATGGAAAAAGACCTAGGGGTCCTAGTGGAGAACAGGCTCAGCAGTGGCATGCAATGCCAAGCTGCTGCAAGCAAAGCTAACAAAGTGTTGGCATGCATCAAAAAAGGGATTAACTTCAGGGATAAATCAATAATTCTCCCATTGTACAAGTCCCTAGTGAGGCCGCACCTGGAGTATGCCGTCCAGTTCTGGGCACCGGTCCTCAAGAAGGACGTCCTGGTATTGGAAAGGGTTCAGAGAAGGGCAACAAAGCTAGTTAAGGGATTAGAGGACCTAAGTTATGAGGAAAGATTACAAGCACTGAACTTGTTCTCTCTGGAGAAAAGAAGTTTGAGAGGGGATATGATTTCAATGTACAAATACTGTACTGGTGACCCCGCTATAGGGGCAACACTATTCAGTGCAAGGGAAAACAAGAAAACACGCGGCCATTCACTAAGAATGAAAGAAAGGCGTTTTAACCTTAAGATGCGTAGGGGTTTCTTTACGGTAAGAGCAGTGCGAATGTGGAATTCGCTTCCAGAAACAGTGGTTTCTGCTGGTAGTATAGATAATTTTAAAAAACTATTAGATGCACACCTAAGGGACCACAACATTGGGGGATATACAACGTATTACTGACATAAAATAAAACACACACATGGGTTTGACTTGATGGACTTGTGTCTTTTTCCAGCCTCACTGACTATGTAACTATGTATCGTATGAACTTTCTTTACCTGATTCTTTACATATTCATCCTGTATTCCATGTCTCACTTTTGAAGCCTTCAATACCAGATCCTTTTGCTGACAGTAGGTCTAGACAACCAGAACCTGTCTTGGTCGATGGTAATGAAGAATTTGAAGTGGAGGCTATTGTAGATTGCAGGAAAAGAAGGAATCAGGTCCAGTTTCTCATCAAATGGAAGGGCTACGGTCCAGAGGATAATTCCTGGGAACCTGAAAGTAATGTGCATGCTAGAAAGTTAGTCAGGGCCTTCTTTCGTGCTCATCCAGAGAATCAGGCCCAGTTGGGCAGCCTGAGGCTGCCCATCGGGTGGGCACTGTCAGGGCACCAATATCAGGAGGACTCTAGGACCCAGCATCTGTCAGAGCAGAGGGCTCTAGGACCCAGAATCTCCGCCAGCACATCACATGGGCCTTTATAAGGAAGTCAGACCTTGGCTGAAGTGCTGTTTGATCTGCAGCTTTCCCTGTAATTCTGTGTTACCTGCAATCTGGTATCTGGAATTGAACTGGCTTGTTCTGACTACACTGCCTTCTCCCACCCTGATCCCAGCTTGCCTGACCTTGCTTATCAGATTTTTCTGCCTGCTTACCTTTGTTGAATTATCTGCTTGTGACCTGACTATTCTCTGCCTACTGTCTGATATACCTGATGTTCCTGTATTGACTCGGATTGTCTCACCTGCTCCAGTCTGCTGTATCCGGGATTGCCTCCCTGTACCAAGTGCCCAGTTGTCATCATCTGCAGTGCATCTGGTGAAGATCTGCACTCACCTGCATCTGGTAACCTGTCAGCCTCTACTGCTTCCACCAGGCACTCCTACCCCACTGTGCTCATTGACTGCTGTCTCCACTCCAGTGGTCAGTAAGCCAGAGTTGTATGAGAGGTCTCCTCCTACGGAAGTCAGGCTCTCCACCAAGGTGCGTGACAAACATTACACCCAAATATATTGAGGCTCACCAGAAGTCTGGTTATGTGTAATTTTCTTTAAAACCACTAATCCGATTTGTGAACAAGTCGGATGTGATGAAACGTGTCAAGGGCATGGCCATACGATGATTCAGAGCCAGGCTGAAAGTTTACCAAGTATGTCATGGTGCTGGAGATTCCCAGTGAGTGCTAATGGATAACAGACAGCCATATGATTGTACCCAAGTGATTTAAAGTTTTTATTCATATAAGTACATTTGGTTTTTAATAAATTTGTGGTTTTAAAGGAAATTACACTATGAGAAGCCCCTGTTTATTTTATCTCCATGAGTAAATGCAGTTTGGAGCTTGGAATTGGGAGCTGAGACATTGTGCCCTGTGCGAGGTGATTTACATCTGTCAAGCTGACTATAACCAGACGTCTTGTGAGCCTCAGTATATTTGGGTGTTCCCTGCACATTTATCACCGGTGGAGGAAGCTTTGTTAATGTCGGAAATATTTATATTTTTTACTTTTGTGGTACTATGGATTATGGACTTTAAAGCTTTACACTGATTTATATACATATGCACTTGCACCTTATATTTATGATGAACATGTATGCGCTGCTGTGAATACTATATTATTTTGTTTCACCTAATTTCGGATATGCTAGAAACAGGTTGTTCAATGGCTCTCTGGCCTTCCACAGTACATCTGCATTGATTAAATTCTTGCACTTCTGGGACTTAGGACTGTTTTACCTCACAGAGATGCAGCTTAAAAAACCTATGGCAGCACAGTGGCTAACACAATAGAGCTTATGGCTAGCATTGCTGAAGGCCTGAGTTTGAATCCCAATCCTGTTATTTGGCTAGAGCTTTGTGTGTAGTGGTGTTAAAGTTTATTTTTCATCGGTGCTTGAGGAGCTTCACATAATGGAACCCCAAGAAATCACATTATAAATCAAGCAAGTGTGGGTTTGCACTTAATCCAGACCTGTTTTGGCCAAGATATTTTAATGTTGAATACTTATGATGAATGACGAATGTGCTTTGTCACCAATTTGTGTAAAGCACCCCTCAGAAAGTTGTCATTTCCTTTTTTGGACCCTCCATATTCCCGACAAGGTACGAGTTTGATTTGGAGATGTTTGGAATCACTGATCATGGCCATTGTTATATTTTTGGAGCTTTAAGCTCCAAAAAATTCCTTCAGATTTACCACAACCATATAATATGAGGTCAAACCTTAGGAGTTTCAATTTGTATGCAATCGGGCAGGATATTACACTACATGGTTTTGGTAAATCTGAAGGAAATCTGACAAGAAAAGTTGGATAGTGTGCATGGGGTCCTACTCTGCACATATACAGTACAGTATCCCACAAAATTAAGTACACCCCTCACATTTTTGTAAATATTTTATTCTAACTTTTCATGTGACAACAATGAAGAAATGACACTTTGCTGCAATGTAAAGTAGTGAGTGTACAGCTTGTATAACAATGTCTAAACCGCTGTCAACAAAAGTGAGTACACCCCAAGTGAAAATGTCCAAATTGGGCCCAATTAGCAATTTTCCCTCCCCAGTGTCATGTGACTTGTTAGTGTTACAAAGTCTCAGGTGTCAATGGGGAGGTGTGTTACATTTGGTGTTATCACTCTCACTCTCTCATACTGATCACTGGAAGTTCAACATGGCACCTCATGGCAAAGAACTCTCAGAGGATCTGAAAAAAAGAATTATTGCTCTACATAAAGATTGCCAAGGCTATAAGAAGATTGCCAAAGCCCTGAAACTGTGCTGCAGCACAGTGACCAAGACCATGCATCGGTTTAACAGGACATGCTCCACTAAGAACAGGTGTCGACCAAAGAAGTTGAGTGCACATGCTCAGCGTCATATCCAGAGGTTGTCTTTGGGAAATAGATGTATGAGTGCTGTCAGCATTGCTGCAGAGGTTGAAGGGGTGGGAGGTCAGCATGTCAGTGCTCAGACCATACGCTGCACACTGCATCATATTGGTCTGCATGGCCGTCGTCCCAGAAGGAATGCTCTTCTAAAGATGATGTACAAGAAAGCCTGCAAGCAGTTTGCTGAAGACAAGTAGACTAAGGACATGGATTACTGGAAGCATGTCCTGTGGTTTGATGAGACCAAGATAAACATATTTTGTTCAGATGGTGTCAAGAGTGTGTGGCAGCAACCAGCTGAGGAGTGCAAAGACAAGTGTGTCTTGCCTACAGTCAAGCATGTTGGTGGGAGCGTGATTCCCTCCTTCTGAGACTGGGCCACAGGGCAGTATTACAACATGATAACAGCCCCAAACACACCTCCAAGATGACCACTGCCTTGCTAAAGAAGCTGAGGGTAAAGGTGATAGACTGGCCAAGCATGTCTCCAGACCTAAACCCTATTGAGCATCTGTGGAGCATCCTCAGATGGAAGGGGAGAAGAAATCAGAAGAGACACTGGAGCTGCCTTAATAAAATACTTTAAAAACATGTGTAGTGTGTTTTTTTGGCATTTTTTTTAGGTGAATGGGTAGGGGTACAATGTACCCCATACTCATTCACAAAGGGGGGCAGAATCTGGGGGCCCCCTTTTTAAAGGGGTCTTTCAAATTCCGATAAGCTCCCCACCCACAGACCCTGACAACCACCAGCCAGGGTTGTCGGGAAGAGGCCCTTGTCCTCATCAACATGGAGACAAGGGCCTCTTCCCGACAACCCTGGACATTGTTTGTAGGGGCCTGCGGGCGGGGGGCTTATCGGAATCCGGAAGCCCCCTTTAAAAAGTGGGTCCCCAGATCCCAGCCCCATGTGAATAAGTATGAGGTACATTATACCCCTACCCATTCAGTTGAAAAAAGTGGTAAAAAAACCCACACTACATGGAATTTTAAAGTATTTTATTAAGGCAGTGCCGACAGTCTTCTTTCTTCTGCTCTTTTGCAGGGGTCTTCTTTCTTCTGCTCTTTTGCGGAGTCCTCTGCTCTTTTGCAGGTTCTTTTTCTTCTACTCTTTTGCAGGGTCTTTTTTCATCTGAGGGGTCTTTGTTCTTCTGCTCTTTTGCCGGGTCTTCTATCTCCACCATCTTCTCCCTCTGTTCTTCCTCTGATGTTGCCTCGACACACTCTCCCGGTGTAATGCTGGGTCCACCGTGTGCTATTACTTATAAAGCCATGGTGCGGGGGTCACCTGGTGATGTCATCCAGAGACTCCTTGTGACATCACGGGCCAATCATGGGTGGGGAACTCACGAGGGTGGGGTCTCTGAATGACATCATCTGCCCCATCCCCGTTTAAGCATTATTAAAATCACTGCTCCTTTAAAAACAATTGTTTTAAAAACTTTTTTTCTACTGAGACATGTCCCCTGGGGCAGTACCCAGGTCCACATACAATTTTTATGGCAATAAACTTGCATACAAGCTTTCAATGGAGTACTGTGGATTTTGCAGGTTTGAACCCCTTTGACGGCCACTATTCCTGCATATGTGATCTGACATGCATGTTCCTGGCTCTCAGTTCTGTTTGCATATCTGCCCAGTTTCTGAGAGTTGAAGTCTTAATTGCCTTTAAGTGGGCGCTATCTTCAGGCACTGCTGGATCACATTTTGGCACTATAGTAAATAAACCCCACTGTGTGAGGTCCTGCTTAATAACCGGGTACATAAGGGGGTGACTGAGCTGTCACAGCGCCCCCTCTTTATACTGTGTAGACATAAGTACTACAACAGCTTCACCTTTATCAGCTTCCCTTATAACAAGATCTTTCCTCTGTATAACATTCTGTATATCCTGATATTCCGCTCTAGTGATGTTATGTTACTTTTCACTAAATGGGAATAATTCCTCATATTCATCTTATAATATGATATCATGTGTCTGGATTTGTCTCTGCAGGTTGGATGGATGTGGTGTGACTTCCTCAGGCTGTGATGATCTCAGATCCATTCTTATCAATAATCGATCCCTCACCAGCCTGGATTTATCATGGAATAATCTGGAAGACTCTGGAATAAAACTTCTATGTGAGGGCCTCAGACATCCTGGCTGTACTCTGCAGAGGCTGAGGTGAGAATTCTCCTATAAATGATATAATATTCTGCAGGATTCTGGTATAAATCTTCTATGTGAGGGATCAGACATGTCACCTAGATGAAAGTTATACAAAGACAGACTTCTGCTTGGCCGGTTACACTGGGAGCTCCCATCATAATCCTTCAGGTCACTCGCTGTTATTGGCTTTCATCCCCTCCCCCCTCCACTGACTATCATAGATCAGACTTTATGTCGGGGGGGTTGTTGGTTGGATGATATAAAAACACAATGAGGATTATTTGGACCATAGAGAATGAGTGATCACATTTCTCACCCAATAAAACAAGGTCCAGATCTCTCCATCTACCAGACAAATGATTCTTGTATATGTAACTTAGACCATCTGTTATGTAGTGACTAGTAGGGATGAGTGACTCTGCCCGGGTTATCTGCAGGGTCAGGATATTCTGTCTGAGATCTGAAAACCCTGAACATTACAGCGAGTCCCATTGTAGTCTATGTGGGGGATCCTGATCATAAATCCCATCTTACAGGAAGTTGTAGTAATAACACATGATTTCCATCCAGTAGTGATAGGCTTGCTTTGATGGTGGGTAGTAATAGGACAGAGGTTTGCTGATGATGTCCCTCTTCTGGATGATATAAATTGCCCTATTGCTGGACAGCTTCTATCAAACCCTCAATGAAAATGAGGAAACTGAAATGATAGAGAAATAGAAACATTGTCCAGCAGCAGGAGAGGTTTAATAAGCCAGACAAGGGCAGAATGTAGAGGAGACACAGGACACAGGCAGGTGTATAACTGCAGGGATTAGGACAGCACAGAGGATACAGCCGTGTAACCTGGCCAGTGATAGGACAGTAATAATCATGGAGAGTAAGACTAACTGGGGTATGCCTAACTTTTCTTCTTACTATGAGGAAAGTACTGTAAGTCATACTATGTGAGGGGATTTAGGTGCACACTTTTCATGGGCTTCGTTTTTCTTTCCCATAATGCAGTGTGGTTCTGCAAACAAAAGGCGACCCCAAGAATAGATGGTCAGTAACAAGTGAATGCTGTGCTCTGAGCGCCCCATACATAAAAATACAATCAGTATAAAATAAACTCCAATATATTCCAGAGAGAGACTGAAACCTCAAAATACTCCTCAGGGTAAAGGAAAACCTCACAGCTAAAGAAATAACTGTTATCCTCAAATCACCCACAAACTACAATTATAGAAAATAGGCTGCAAATGATTTGCTTGTACAAAGAGCTTGCAATCAGTAGAGCAGTTTCCTATAATACCCTCATCTCTAATTGTAACATAAATGTAGAAGTATCATGGCTGTATGTAACTCAGTGGTACTAAAGACTCTGTATTCTCTTCATTCAGTGACCAATCATAGACAGATGCTCCTCAATTAGAATCTGGAAGGACAGAGCGAGCCTCTAGACCAGAAGTGACCCCTAGATGCCAATAAAATATTCTTGTAGATATAAAATTGTCATCTCGCTGAGCCTCAAAGAGAAATCCTAGTCATTTCATCTACAAGCCCAGCAGGGGACAAGGCCGTTTCAGTGAAAAGGCCCCAAACTGTCTGCCAGACATTGATTTATGTCAGAGATCAGAAGAATTGCTTATAAAAACGAAAATATGAGTTGTAGAGAGATGGAAATAGTTCCTTCTGATCATACATATTGCAAGTTACATGTAGATATAATACTATATGTGTAGTGAGGATAGAATCCATGTGAAACTCCCAGAATGGTTATATGGAGTCTGATCACACCAGCCAAGCACTGATTGGTAATTGGACTGACATGGTGGTGCTGGAAATTCAGTCCTTATCCCGGGCCTCAGAACCATTCATGGCCCATTTAGCTCTGGTTTCTTCAGAACACAGGACCATGACTGATGGCTAAAGCCTAACCCACATCCATATCTCCATAAATTGAGGATCCTGAGATATGGACAGGGTGAGTCACATGGAGGCAGTCTAACCGGTAGACATGTGCACGGCTGAAAAATGTTTGTTTTTGTTTTTGTTCTGTTCGTTTTGTAATTATTTCAGAAATTCGGGAATTCAGAGATTCGGGAATTCAGAAATTCGGAAATTAGATAATTTTGAAATTCGGTAATTCGGAATTCGAAAATGTCCAAAAGTTGGAAATTTGGAAGTAAAAAATCTGAAAATTCGAAAAGTTGGAAATTCTAAATTAAGAAGGAAAATTTTAAATAATAATAAATAACTAATAAATTATAGGTATTGCAATGTCCTTTCAAATTTGGCAGTTAGTGAACTTAAATATGAAATTTATCACTAACAACCAATTTTTTAAGGAAATTCCAATACCTATAATTTAATAGTAGAATAGTTAAGTTGTTATTAGTTAGTTATTATTTACGATTTTCAAATTATTGGGTTTTTGAATTTTTGAATTTCTAAATTGTTGAATTTCAAATTTTTGGATTGCCGAATTGTCAAATTCGAAAAAATCTAAATTCGGAAATTCGAAATTCAGATTTGCCTGAATTGCCGTATTTCAAAAAATGTGTAAAAAATGAATACAGAATGAAACAAATTGCACATGTCTACTAACTGGTGAATAGCGGATGTTCCTGACATGTTCCTGTCACAGGATAATCCTCAGAAAATGTTTATTTCTGCTTTTATCTCTTTTATTCTCACAGCGAGACTGTGTCTGTCCATTTGTCTTTGTAGTATTTTCTGTCATTCTTTATCTTTGTACATATTGTTTTTCCATAATTTTTTATTGAACTTAGAAAGAGGTAAATGCTTCCAACGCATACATTATACATATCATGTAAATACAATGCAGGCCATAAATGGCTTACAAGCCATAAAGTATAACAAAGCTAGCAGGACGATAAAGTCAGGGATTCATATAAGCAACGTTTTGTTGAACAGCAAAATTAAAAGTTTGTTTATAACTTTATGCAAATACCCGGTAATCCCACTTTGTGTGGTCATTAGGATTACTAGGATTCCTACACCAGGGTAAGATAACTATGAACTATGATGATAGAGGCAGAAGAAATGAAGAAAGAGAGAAGAAAAAAATGAGGGGGTCCAAAGGGAAAAGGGTTAACCAAGTAGGATAACGGTGCAGGTTACACCTGCCCCCCCTTCCCGTCATAAAAATTTTTCCAAGACTTGAATCCTAAGGGTAAAGACATGAGGTCCTGGACTAGATGCATTAAGGACCCTTGTCATCAAGTGTGGATTCAGTCCCCTCATTAGGGGTTTATGCCCTGACACCATGTCCATGTATCCTTTCCCATATGTCAATAAACATTGCTGGGCATGATACAGTAACAGGGCAAATCCATGTGGGCATTGTGATGTGTCCTATTCCTTCGCATTGGACATGTCTGCAACACTGGTATAGTTATTGAAAGACCAACAGATCTGTCAATTAGGTCTGATGGGTCTTTATTAGAGTTGAGCGAACTTCTAGAAGTCCGGGTTCTGCTGGTTCGGCCAAACTTCGGGACAAAGTCCGGGTTCGGGTCCGGACAGAACCAGAACTTTGTCCCGGACCCCGAACTCCATTGAAATCAATGGGGACCCAAACTTTTAGGCTGTAAAATAGTCCTGGAAAGTCCTAGAGGTCTGCAAAAGGAAGGTGATGGGGGTAAGGGTGGGACAAGTGACCTACAAAGAAATGGGGACAGGGAAATAACTTTAAATATTTTTTAAAAAATAAAAACATAAAAAAAGCAAAAATGGAGGTGAATGTGGATCATCTTCAAACTGGGTCTGAAAAGTATTAATTAACGGTAGAAGCCATATAACTGTTCTAAAATAATCTTCAAACTGTGTCAAAAAAGTATAAATAAGCCGGGAGAACCCATATCACTGTTCTGCAAAGATCTGGAAAATGTGTGTGTCACTTTAAATAAAACCGGGACTAACTGAACTACTGTTCTGCAAACATCTGTAAAGTCTGTGTGTCACTTTAAATATAACCGGCACTAACTGAACTACTGTTCTGCAAACATCTGTAAAGTCTGTGTGTCACTTTAAATATAACCGGGACTAACTGAACATCTGTTCTGCAAACATCTGTAAAGTCTGTGTGTCACTTTAAATATAACCGGGACTAACTGAACTACTGTTCTGCAAACATCTGTAGTCTGTGTGTCACTTTAAATATAACAGGGACTAACTGAACATCTGTTCTGCAAACATCTGTAAAGTCTGTGTGTCACTTTAAATATAACCGGGACTAGCTGAACTACTGTTCTCAAACATCTGTAAAGTCTGTGTGTCACTTAAAATATAACCGGGACTAACTGAACATCTGTTCTGCAAACATCTGTAAAGTCTGTGTGTCACTTTAAATATAACCGGGACTAACTGAACTACTGTTCTGCAAACATCTGTAACGTCTGTGTGCCACTTTAAATATAACCGGGACTAACTGAACATCTGTTCTGCAAACATCTGTAAAGTCTGTGTGTCACTTTAAATATAACCAGGACTAACTGAACATCTGTTCTGCAAACATCAAACGTCTTGTCTACAAGTCAATCAGGGCCAATATAAATTTCACTGTGTGTCTGAAATGTCTACA
>BLSH010212576.1:310134-321161 GCA_018402905.1 Glandirana rugosa
CGAGACATTCTTTACTACCTTTTCCCCCGTGAGTACCTTTTCCATAATTTCTTACCAAGCACAGCATGAGTGCCCCCTTTTCCATCATTTCTTACAGAGCACAGAACGAGCCCCCTTTTCCATAATTTTTTAAACGGATAAGCACGAGCCCCCCTTTCCATCATTTCTTACAGAGCACTGTACAAGCTCCCCCTTTTTCATCATGTCTTACAGACCACAGTACAAGCTGCCCCTTTTCCATCATTTCTTACACAGCACAGTACAAGCTCCCACTTTTCCATCATTTCTTACACAGCACAGAACAAGCTCCCCCTTTTCCATCATTTCTTACACAGCACAGTACAAGCTCCCCCTTTTTCATAATATCTTACAGACCACAGTACAAGCTCCCCCTTTTTCATCATGTCTTACAGACCACAGTACATGTTCCCCCTTTTCCATCATTTCTTACACAGCACAGTAAAAGCTCCCCCTTTATCATCATGCTTTACAGAGCACAGTACGAGCCGCCCTTTTCCATCATTTCTTACACAGCACAGTACAAGCTCCCCTTTTTCATCATGTCTTACAGAGCACAGTACAAGCCCCCCTTTTCCATAATTTCTTACAGAGCACAGTACAATCTCCCCCTTTTCCATCATTCCTTACAGAACACTGTACAAGCTCTCCCTTTTTCCATCATTTTTTAAAGAGCAGAGTACAAGCTCCCCCCTTTTCCCTCCTTTCTTACAGAGCACAGTACGAGCCGCCCTTTTCCATCATTTCATACACAGCACAGTACAAGCTCCCACTTTTCCATCATTTCTTACACTGCACAGTGCAAGCTCCCCCTTTTTCATTATGTCTTACAGATCACAGTACAAGCTCACCCTTTTCCATCATTTCTTACAGAGCACAGTACAAGCTCTCCTTTTTCGTTTCTTACAGAGCACAGTATGAGCCGCCCTTTTCCAGCATTCTTACACAGCACAGTACAAGCTCCCCCTTTTTCATCATGTCTTACTGGGCACAGTACAAGCCTCCTTTTCCATCATTTCTTACAGAGCACAGTACATTCTCCACCTTTCCCATAATTTCTTACAGAACACAGTACAAGCGCTCCCTTTTTCCATCATTTTTCAAAGAGCACAGTACAAGCTCCCCCTATTCCATCATTTCTTACAGAGCACAGTACAAGCCCGCTTTTCGATAATTTCTTACAGAGCACAGTACAAGCTCCCCCCTTTCCATCAATTCTTACAGAGCACAGCACGAGCACCCCCTTTTCCATCATTTCTTACAGAGCACAGTACAAGTGCCCCCTTTTCCATCATTTTTTACAGAGCACAGTACAAGCACCCCTTATCTATCATTTTTTACAGAGCACTGTACAAGCCCCCCTTTTCCATCATTTCTTACAGAGCACAGTACGTTCACCCCTTTTCTATAATTTTTACAAAAGACAGCATGAGCGCCACCTTTTACATCATTTTTTACAGAGCACATTACAAGTGCCCCCTTTTCCATAATATCCTACACAGCACAGCACAAGTCCCCCCTTTTCCATCATTTCTTACCGTGCACAGAAGGAGTGCCCCCTTCTCCATAATTTCCTACAAAGCACAGCACAAGCTCCCCTTTTCCATAATTTTTTACAGAGCACAGTACAAGCTCCCCCTTTTCCATCATTTCTTACAGAGCACAGTACAAGCTCCCCCCTTTCCATCAATTCTTACAGAGCACAGCACGAGCCCCCCTTTTCCATCATTTCTTACAGAGCACAGTACAAGCCCCCCTTTCCCCATCATTTCTTACAGACCATAATACAAGTCCCCTGTTCCATCATTGCTTACAGAGCGCAGTACAAGCCCCCCTTTTCCATCATTTTTTTACAGAGCACAGTACAAGCACCCCCTTTTCTATCTTTTCTTACAGAGCGCAGTGCAAGCCCCTTTTCTATAATTTCTTACAGAGCACAGTACGAGCACCCCCTTTTCTATAATTTCCTGCACAACATGAGCGTCCCCTTTTCCATCATTTCTTACAGAGCACAGTACGAGCCCCTTTTCCATAATTTTTTAGACAGCACAGCACGAGCCCTCCCTTTCCATCATTTCTTATAGAGAATAGTACAAGCCCCCCTTTCCATTATTTCTTACTGAGCACAGTATGAGTGCCCCCTTTTTCATAATATCCTACATAGCACAGCACAAGCCCCCCTTTTCCATCATTTATTACCGAGAATAGTAGGAGTGCCTCCTTTTCCATAATTTCCTACTGAGCACAGCAGAAGCCCCCTTTTCCATAATTTCTTACAAAGCACAGTACAAGCCCCCCTTTTTCATAATGTCTTACAGAGCACAGTACAAGCCCCCTTTTTCATCATTTATTACAGATCACAGTACGAGCCGCCCTTTTCCATCAATTTTTACAGAGCACAGTACAAGCCCTCCTTTTCCATCATTTCTTAGAGAGCACAGTACGAGCGCCCCTTTGCATTTTTTGTACAGAGCACAGTACGAGCCCCCTTTTCCATAATTTCTTACAGAACACAGTACAAGCTCCCCTTTTTCAATCATTTTTTACAGAGCACAGTACGAGCTCCCCTTTTCCATCATTTCTTACAGAGCACAGTACGAACACCCATTTTCTATTATTTCTTACAGAGCACAGTACAAGCCCCCCTTTTCTATCATTTCTTACAGAGCACAGTACAAGCACCCCTTTTCTATAATTTCTTACAAAGCACAGCATGAGTGCCCCCTTTTCCATCATTTCTTACAGAGAACAGTAAAATCTCCCTTTTTCTATAATTTTTTTTACAGAGCACAGTACAAGATCCAACTTTTCCATCATTTCTTACAGAGCACAGTACAAGCCCCCCTTTTCTATAATTTCTTACAGAGCACAGTACGAGCACCCCTTTTCTATAATTTCTTACAAATCACAGCATTAGCGCCCCTTTTTCCATCACTTCTTACAAAGCACAGTACAAGATCCAAATTTTACATAATTTCTTACAGAGAACAGTATGCGCTCCCCTTTTTCAATAATTTTTTACAGAGCACAGTACTAGCACCCCCTTTTCCATGATTTCTTACAGAGCACAGTACAATCTCCCCCTTTTCCATCATTTCTGACAGAACACAGTACAAGCTCCCCTTTTTCCATCATTTTTTACAGAGCACAGTGCGAGAGCACTCTTTTCCATCATTTCCTACATAGCACAGCATGAGCACCGCCTTTTCCATAATTTCTTACACTGCACATTACGAGTGCCCCCTTTTCCATAATTTCCGACAGAGCACAGCAGAAGCCGCCCTTTTTCATTATTTCTTGCAGAGCACAGGACAAGCCCCCCTTTTCATAATGTCTTACAGAGCACAGTACAAGCCCCCTTTTTCATCATATATTACAGATCCCAGTACGAGCTCCCCTTTTCCATCATTTATTACAGATCCCATTACAAACCCCCCTGTTCCAGCGTTTTGTTAACAGATCACAGTACAAGCTCCCTCTTTTCCCTCATTTCTTAGAGAGCACAGTATGAGCTCCCCTTTTCCATAATTTTTTACAGAGCACAGTACAAGCGTCCCTTTTCCCATCATTTCTTAGTGAGCACAGTACAATCTCCCATTCTCCATAATTTTTATAAAGAACAGTACAAGCACCTCCTTTTCCATCATTTCTTACAGAGCACAGCATGAGCGCCCCCTTTCCATCATTTTTTAAAGAGCACAGTACAATCTCCCACTTTTCCATCATTTTTTACAGAACACAGTATGAGCTCCCCCTTTTCCATCATTTTTTACAGAGCACAGTTTGAGCCCCCCTTTTCCTTGATTTGTACAGAGCACAGTATGAGCCCCCCTTCCCTTTAATTTGTACAGAGCACAGTACGAGCCCCCCTTTTCCATCATTTCTTACAGAACACAGTACATGCTTTCCTTTTTTCCATCATTTTTTACCGAGCACAGTAGGAGCCCCCCTTTTAGATCATTTTTTACAGAGCACAGTACAATCTCCCCTTTTCCATCATTTTTTACAGAGTACAGTACAAGCACCCCTTCTCTAACATTTCTTACAGAGCACAGTACGAGCACCCCTTTTCTATAATATTTTACAAAGCACAGCATAAGCGTCCCCTTTTCCATCATTTTTTACAGAGCACAGTACAAGCTCCCCCTTTTCCATCATTTCTTACAGAGAGCAGTATGAGGCCCCCCTTTTCCATAATTTCTTACAGAGCATAGTACAATCTCCCCCTTTTCCATAATTTCTTACATAATACAGTACAAGCTCCCCCTTTTTCCATAATTTTTTACAGAGCACAGTACAAGCACCCTTTTTACCTCATTTCTTACAGAGCACAGTACAAGCCCCCCTTTTCATCATGTCTTACAGAGCACAGTACAAGCTCCCCCTTTTCCATCATTTCTTACAGAGAGCAGTATGAGGCCCCCCTTTTCCATCATTTCTTACAGAGCATAGTACAATCTCCCCCTTTTCCATCATTTCTTACATAATACAGTACAAGCTCCCCCTTTTTCCATAATTTTTTACAGAGCACAGTACAAGCACCCTTTTTTACCTCATTTCTTACAGAGCACAGTACAAGCCCCCCTTTTCATCATGTCCTACAGAGCACAGTACAAGCACCACCTTTTCTATGATTTCTTACAGAGCACAGTACGAGCACCCCTTTTCTATAATTCCTTACAAAGCACAGCATGAGCGCCCTCTTTTCCATTATTTCCTGCACAGCATGAGCGCCCCCTTTTCCATCATTTCTTACAGTGCACAGTGCAAGCCCCCCCTTTTCATAATTTATTACCGATCCCAGTATGAGCCCAACTTTTCCAGCATTTTTTACAAGCATAGTACAAGCTCCCTCTTTTCCATTATTTCTTAGCGAGCACAGTACGAGCTCCCCCTATTCCATCATTTCTTACAGAACAAAGTACAAGCTACCCTTTTTCCATTATTTTTATAGAGAACAGTACAAGCACCCCCTTTTCCATCATTTCTTAGAGAGCACAGCATGAGCACCCCCTTTTCCATAACTTTTTAAGAGCACAGTACAAGCTCCCCTTTTTCCATCATTTTTTACAGAGCATAGTACAATCTCCCCCTTTTCCATCATTTTTTACAAAGCACAGTACAAGCATGCCCTTTTCTATTATTTCTTACAGAGCACAGTACAAGCACCCCCTTTCTATTATTTCTTACAGAGCGCAGTACATGCCCCCTTTTTCATCATTTATTAAAAATCAAAGTACATGCCCCACTTTTCCATCATTTCTTACAGAGCACAGTACAATCTCCCCCTTTTCCATCATTTCTTACAGAACACAGTACAAGCTCCCCCTTTTTCCTTCATTTTTTTACAGAGCACAGTATGAGCACCATTTTCCCTTATTTCTTATAGAGCACAGTACAAGCCCCCCTTTTTCATTATGTCTTACAGAGCACAGTATGAGCCCCCTTTTCATAATTTCTTACAGAGCACAGTACAATCTTCCCCTTTTCCATCATTTTTTACAGAACAAAGTACAAGCACCCCCTTTTCTATAATTTCTTACAGAACACAGTACAAGCTCCCCTTTTTCCATCATTTTTTACAGACCACAGTAGAAGCCCCCCTTTTAGATAATTTTTTTACAGAGCACAGTACAAGCCCCCTTTTTCCATCAGTTTTTACAGAGCACAGTACAAGCCCTCTTTTCCATCATTTCTTACAGAGCACAATACAAGCTCCCCCTTTTCCATCATTTATTACAGAACACAGTACAAACGCCACCCTTTCCCATCGTTTCTTACAGAGCATAATGCAAGTCCCCTTTTCCATCAATTCTTACAGAGAACAGTACAATCTCCCTCTTTTCTATCATTTTTTACAGAGCACAGTACAAGCCCCCCTTTTCCATCATTTCTTACAGAGCACATTACAAGCTCCCCTTTTTCCATCATTTTTTACAGAGCACAGCACACGCCCCCCTTTTCCATCACTTTTTACAGAGCATAGTACAAGCACCCCCTTTTCTAACATTTCTTACAGAGCACAGCATGAGTGCCCCCTTTTCCATCATTTTTTACAGTGCACAGTGCGAGCGCCCCTTTTTCCATCATTGCTTACAGAGCACGGTAGGAGCCCCCCTTTTACATCATTTTTTTACAGAACACAGAACAATCTCCCCTTTTCCATTATATTTATAGAGAACAGTACAAGCACCCCCTTTACACAATTTCTTACAGAGCACAGCATGAGTGCCCCCTTTCCATAATTTTTTAAAGAGCACAGTACAATCTCCCCCTTTTCCATCATTTTTAACAGAGCACAGCACGAGCTCCCCTTTTTCCATCATTTACAGAGCACAGTATGAGCCCCCCTTTTCCATCATTTCCAACAGAACACAGTACAAGCTCCCCCTTTTCCCCTCATTTCTTACAAAGCACAGTACGAGACCCCTTTTTCATCATTTCTTACAGAGCACAGTACGAGCACACCCTTTTTCCTTTATTTCTTACAGAGCAAATTGCAAGCTCCCCATTTTCCATCATTTATTACAGAGCACAGTACAAGCCCCCCTTTTTCATCATTTCTTACAGAGCAGAGTACAATCTCCCCTTTTTCCATCATTTTTTACAGAGCACAGTAGGAGCCCCCCTTTTAGATCATTTTTTACAGAGCACAGTACAATCTCCCAATCTATTCCATCATGTTCATAGAGAACAGTATAAGCACCCCCTTTTCCACCATTTCTTAGAGAGCACAGCATGAGCGCCCCCTTTTCCATCATTTTTTAAAAAGCACAGTACAAGCTCCCTTTTTTCCATCATTTTTTAGAGTGCTCAGTACAAGCCCCCCTTTTTCATCATTTATTACAGACCAAAGTACAAGCCTCACTTTTCCATCATTTTTATAGAGCATAGTACAAGCTTCCTCTTTTCCATCATTTCTTACAGAGCAAAGTACGAGCTATCCCTTTTCCATCATTTCATACAGAGCACAGTACAAGCCCCCCTTTTCCATAATTTCTTACAGAGCACAGTACAAGCTCCCTCTTTTTCATAATTTCTTAGAGAGCAAAGGGGGAGCACTTTACTTCATTTCTTACAGAGAACAGTACGAGCTCCCCTTTTTCCATCAGTTTTTACAGAGCACAGTATGAGCCCCCCCTTTTCATAATTTCTTACAGAGCACAGTACAAGCACCACCTTTTCTATCATTTCTTACAGAGCACAGTACAATCTTCCCCTTTTCCATCATTTTTTACAGAACAAAGTACAAGCTCCCTCTTTTCCATTAGTTTTTACAGAGCACAGTAGGAGCTATCCCTTTTCCATCATTTCATACAGAGCACAGTACGAGCTCCCTCTTTTCCATCAGTTTTTACAGAGCACAGTAAAAAACTCCCCCTTTTCAATAATTTCTTACAGAGCACAATACAAGCTCCCCCTTTTCCATAATTTTTACAGAGCATAGTACAAACCCCCTTTTCCATCATTTCTTATAGAGCACAGTAAAAGCTCCCCCCTTTCCTTTATTTCTTACATAGCACAGCACGAGCCCCCTCTTTCCCATCATTTATTACAGAGCACAGTACAAACGCCACCCTTTCCCATTGTTTCTTACAGAGCATAATGCAAGTCCCCTTTTCCATCATTTCTTACAGAGAACAGTGCAATCTCCCTCTTTTCTATCATTTTTTTTACAGAGCACAGTACGAGCCCCCTTTTCCATCATTTCTTACAGAGCACAGTACAAGCTCCCCTTTTTCCATAATTTTTTTACAGAGCACAGCACACCCCCCCCCCCCTTTTCCATCACTTTTTACAGAGCACAGTACAAATGCCACCCTTTCCCATTGTTTCTTACAGAGCATAATGCAAGTCCCCTTTTCCATCATTTCTTATAGAGAACAATGCAATCTCCCTCTTTTCTATCATTTTTTACAGAGCACAGTACGAGCCCCCTTTTCCATCATTTCTTACAGAGCACAGTACAAGCTCCCCTTTTTCCATATTTTTTTTACAGAGCACAGCACACACCCCCTTTTCCATCACTTTTTACAGAGCACAGTACAAGCACCCCCTTTTCTATCATTTCTTACAGAGCACAGTGCAAGCGCCCTTTTTTCCATCATTGCTTACAGAGCACAGTATGAGCCCCCCTTTTTCCATCATTTTTTACAGAGCACAGTATGAGCCCCCCTTTTCCATCATTTCCAACAGAACACAGTACAAGCTCCCCTTTTTCATAATTTCTTACAGAGCACAGTACGAGCACACCCATTTCCCTTTATTTCTTACAGAGCAAATTACAAGCTTCCCCTTTTCCATCATTTATTACAGAGCACAGTACAAGCCCCCCTTTTCCATAATTTCTTACAGAGCACAGTACAATCTCCCCCTTTTCCATCATTTTTATAGAGAACAGTACAAGCACCCCCTTTTCCACCATTTCTTAGAGAGCACAGCATGAGCGCCCCCTTTTCCATCATTTTTTAAAAAGCACAGTACAAGCTCCCCTTTTTCCATCATTTTTACAGAGCACAGTACAAGCACCCCCTTTTCTATCATTTCTTACAGTGCACAGTACAAGCCCCCCTTTTTCATCATTTATTACAGACCAAAGTACAAGGCCCACTTTTCCATCATTTTTACAGAGCATAGTACAAGCTTCCTCTTTTCCATCATTTCTTACAGATCAAAGTACGAGCTATCCCTTTTCCATCATTTCATACAGAGCACAGTACAAGCTCCCTCTTTTCCATCATTTATTTCAGAACACAGTACAAGCTCCCCCTCTTCCCCTCATTTCTTACAGAGCACAGTACAAGCCCCCCTTTTTCATCATGTCTTACAGAGCACAGTATGAACTTCCCTTTTTCATCATTTCTTACAGAGCACAGTATAAGCACCACCTTTTCTATCATTTCTTACAGAGAACAGTACAAGCACCCCCTTTTCTATAATTTCTTACAGAGCACAGCATGAGTGCCCCCTTTTCCATCATTTCTTATAGAGCACTGTACAAGCCCCCCTTTTCCATCATTTCTTAGAGAGCATAGTACAAGCTCCCCCTTTTCCATCATTTCTCACAGAGCAAAGTAGAAGCTATCCCTTTTCCATCATTTCTAACATAACACAGTACAAGCTCTTCCTTTTCCATAATTTCTTACAGAGCACAGTAGAAGCTCCCCCTTTTCTATCATGTTTAACAAAGCACAGTACGAGCACTCCCTTTTCCATAATTTCTCACAGAACACAGTACTAGCTCCCCTTTTTCCATCATTTTTACAGAACACAGTAGGAGCCCCCCTTTTAAATCATTTTTTACAGAGCACAGCATGAGCGCCCCCTTTTCCATCATTTCTTACAGAGCACTGTACAATCTTTCCCTTTTCCATAATTTTTTACAAATCAAAGTACAAGCACCCCCTTTTCTATAATTTCTTACAGAGCGCAGTACAAGCCCCTCTTTTCTATCACATCTTACAGAGCACAGCATGAGCGCCCCCTTTTCCATCATTTCTTAGAGAGCATAGTACAAAGCTCACCCTTTTCCATCATTTCTTACAGAGCAAAGTAGGAGCTATCCCTTGTCCATCATTTCTTACAGAACACAGTACGAGCTCACCCTTTTCCATAATTTCTTACAGAGCACAGTACAAGCTCCCCCTTTTCTATCATGTTTTACATAGCACAGTACAAGCAAACCCTTTTCCATAATTTCTTACAGAACACAGTACAAGCTCCCCTTTTTCCATCATTTTTTACAGAACACAGTAGGAGCCCCCTTTTAAATCATTTTTTACAGAGCACAGCATGAGCGCCCCCTTTTCCATCATTTCTTACAGAGCACAGTATAATCTCCCCCTTTTCCATCATTTTTTACAGAGCACAGTACGAGCACACCCTTTTCCCTCTATTTCTTACAGAGCAAAGTACAAGCTCCCTCTTTTCCATAATTTATTAGAGTACAGTACAAGCCCCCCTTTTCCATTATTTCTTACAGAGCAGAGTACAAGCTCCCCTTTTTCCATCATTTTTTACACAGCACAGTAGGAGCACCCCTTTTAGATAATTTTTCACAGAGCACAGTACAAGCATCCCCTTTTCCATCATTTTTAACCACTTCAGCCCCGGAAGGATTTCCCCCTTTAGGACCAGAGCCCTTTTTGCGATTCGGCACTGCGTCGCTTTAACTGAAAATTGCGTGGTCGTGCGACGTTGTACCCAAACAAAATTTGCGTCCTTTTTTCCCACAAATAGAGCTTTCTTTTGGTGGTATTTGATCACCGCTGCATCATTTCTGATCGCCACTATAAACAAAAGAAGAGCGACAATTTTGCAAAAAAAAACTAATTTCTTACTTTTTGCTAGAATACAAATCCAAAAAAATATAAAAAAAACACTTTTTTCATCGGTTTTGGCTGATTTATATTCTTCCTCATATTTGTGATAAAAAAAATCACAATCGGCGTTTATTGATTGGTTTGTGCAAAAGTGGTCGCGTTTACGGATGATGAGAATTCATTTCTGGGGTTTTTATTTTTTTTAATTTTTTACTAGTAATGCAGATGATCTGCAATTTTTAGCGGTACTGCGATATTAGGGCGGACATGTCGGAACATTTTGACACTTTTTTTGGGACCATTGGCATTTATACAGCGAACAGTGCTATAAAAATGCACTGATTACGGCCTCCAGGTACATTCATTTGTGCCTGGAGGCAAGACACTCCCCCTTCCCGACACTAGTGTCGGAAGGAGATGTACCTTCGACACTAGTGAAGGGAAGGGGACGATCCCGTCGGGTGGGTGTCAATCTTGTGCGGGTCCCTTGTGTCAATTGGGAATCTCGTGGGGGACGTCCAATTGGGGAAGTGACGGTTACCGTAAATGTGTCATTAGTCACGTAAAAATATCGTGACAAGCGACATATTTACGGTTACCAGGGTTTTTTTCACAGTTTTACAAGGCTGTACAGGCGGGATTATAGCGTCATGGCGATTTTTAACGTCTAGTAGACGTAATGATCAT
>BLSH010212576.1:341593-352764 GCA_018402905.1 Glandirana rugosa
AATAAAGTTCACACACACAGTGAAATTTAGTTTGGCAGTTAGTAAGTTGTAGAAAATAACTGTGAAGAAAATTGTGCAGAAGAGATGTGCAATGTTTGACAGTTTGATTTAAAGTAATACAGACATTTTAAAAAGAAGTGTGAATAAAAGATGTTGAATGATTGACAGTTTGATTTAAAGTGACACACACACTTGAAATAATTGTGCAGAAGAGATGTGCAATGTTTGACAGTTTGATTTAAAGTAATACAGACATTTTAAAAAGAAGTGTGAATAAAAGATGTTGAATGATTGACGGTTTGATTTAAAGTGACACACACACTTGAAATAATTGTGCAGAAGAGATGTGCAATGTTTGACGGTTTCATTTAAAGTGATACACACATTTTAAAAAGAAGTGTGAATAAAAGATGTTGAATGATTGACGGTTTGATTTAAAGTGATACACACATTTTGCAGAACAGTGATATGGGTACTCCGGGCTTATTTATACTTTTTGGACATAGTTTGAAGATGATTTTAGAACTGTTCTATGGCCTCTAATGTTAATTAATACTTTTCAGACCCATTTTGAAGATAATCTCCATTTTTGCATTTTTATGTTTTTATTTTTTTAAAAATATTTAAAGTTATTTCCCTGTCCCCATTTCTTTGTAGGGCACTTGTCCCGCCCTTACCCACATTTTCCTT
Organism: Glandirana rugosa; assembly: GCA_018402905.1. Classification (NCBI taxonomy): domain Eukaryota; kingdom Metazoa; phylum Chordata; class Amphibia; order Anura; family Ranidae; genus Glandirana; species Glandirana rugosa. Next base: position 342,284 of record BLSH010212576.1, read on the forward strand.
CCTTTTGCAGACCTCTAGGACCTTCCTGGGCTTTTTTACAGCATTTTTAAGATTTTTCATTAAAATTACCAGAACCCCGGACCCGAACCCGGACTTTTTTTGAAAAGTCCGGGTCCGGGTCCCGGACACCCCAAAGTTCGGTACGGACCCGAACTTTACAGTCCGGGTTCACTCAACTCTACTCAACACTAATAGGGACACCTGTGCATGTGCTCTCCCATCTATTGTATTACAAGCCTGCAGTGAAATGATGGCTGCACCACACGCATGGGTACACAGGCATCAGATCACTGCTACAACTCCACCTCCATTGTCATCTCATTGGAAATCCGGGGCTCTAAGCTCCAGCCCTGCCTCTGGCTCATTTCCTCTCTATGAGGGACAGCAGCTCCCAAGATTTCAGATCTGCATGTGGATTGGCTCCTGGATGTTGTTCTGTGACAACAGCACAAGGACCAAACTTTATTCATACAAGGCAGTGTCCAATCGTGTCAAAGATTACTGATAATACATTTCTGGACATTTTATAGATAGGCAACTCCTATCCTCATATTCATTAGTGGTTCCAAAATTAACCAATTCAGCCCCGGAAGGATTTACCCCTTCATGACCAGGCCATTTTTTGTGATCCGGAACTGCGTCACTTTAACTGACAATTGTACGGTTGTGCGACACTGTACCCAAATAAAATGTATATCCTTTTTTCCCCACAAACAGAGCTTTATTTTAGTGATATTTGATCACCTCTGCCTTTTTTATTTTTTGCGCTATGAACATAAAAAGAGCGACAATTTTGAAAAAAAAAATTTAGTTTTTGCTATAATCAATATTCTAAAAAAATGTAAAAAGTACAATTTCTTCATAAATTTAAGCCAATATGTATTATTATACATATTATTGGTAAAATAATTGCAGTAAGCATATATTGATTGGTTTGCGCAAAAGTTATCCCGTCTACACACTGCGGGATAGATTTACAGACTTTTATTTATTTTAGATTTTTGCTGGTAATGGCGGTGATCTACAATTTTTAGCAGGACTGCAACATTGTGGCGGACAAATCTGACCCCAAATGACACTTTTTAGTCACCAGTGACATTACTACATTAATCAGTGCTATAAAGATACACCGATCAATGTATAAATGACACTTGCAAGGAAGGGGTTAACTCTTTGAGGTGATCAAGGGGTTAACTGTTTTCCGTGGGTGTATTCTAATTGTTGGGGGATGAGCTGGCAGGGACATAACAGAGATCGCTGTTTCGAATCACTGGAAACAGAAGATCTCTGACATGATCCCTGTCTGAACATGGATCCTCCTTGTTTATACAGGCAGATCCCCATTCTGCCTCTGTGTAGAATAGTCACAGGCAGCCGGCAGACATTGAGTCTGCCTGACCCGCGGGTGCACGGGCCGCAATCTCACATGCACGGACCGACATACAGGTACGTCAGTTTGCACAGGAGAGCCGACCTGTCGCAGTATATCTGCGTGAGCTGGTCAGCAAGTGGTTAATATTAACTACTGCAGTAGGGAACAGAGACAAAAGATACACTCAGCATCTTTTCAAGTAACTGTTCTGCTTTATTATGATGCAATTGAAGGTTTTTACATACATGATTACGTAGGTATCACATTAATATTACAATTCTCCTTTTATGGTAACAAGGGGCGTAACATAGGCAGGCTAATTCTAATCAGGACTCGAAAGAATGCAAACATGTAATGAAAACATTATTAGTTCTGTGTGCACAGTGAGTACAGTAAACAATACACACAAAATATAATACATTATTTACAGAAGTTACAAATTTCCTTTACAATCTGCCCTCTTTTGATCAATATTTTGATCACTAACCATACTTGCGATCACCTTTAACCTGGAACCTCCACACGCTTAGGTGGAGGTAGTTCTGGCCAAAGAGGCAAAACACCATTGGGGAGAATATAATAGCTGAGCATCTTTTTCATTACAAAATAATTTTTCATTGTGTAAAACAGATGATTGATAAGACATATTTACGGAGTATTGGCTGTACACTCCTGTGGCCAGAATGGCCTTCTAACTTAATTGTGGACATGCTGACTTATCAGAATACAGTATGTACACACAGCCAATGTTGCATAAAATGGAAGATGTACAAAAGACAAATATAACTTTAACATGGCCGAACTCATTTTCAAACCCCATTAAATACACAGTATCCCACAAAAGTGAGTACACCCCTCTCATTTTTTGTAAATATTTTATTCTATCTTTTCATGTGACAACACTGAAGAAATGACACTTTGCTACAATGTAAAGTAGTGAGTGTACAGCTTGTATAACAGTGTGAATTTGCTGTCCCCTCAACACGCAGCCATTAATGTCTAAACCGCTGGCAACAAAAGTGAGTACACCCCTAAGTGAAAATGTCCAAATTGGGCCCAAAGTGGCAATATTTTGTGTGGCCACCATTATTTTCCAGCACTGTCTTAACCCTCTTGGGCATGGAGTTCACCAGAGCTTCACAGGTTGCCACTGGAGTCCTCTTCCACTCCTCCATGACAACATCACAGAGCTGATGGATGTTAGAGAAATTGTGCTCCTCCATCTTCCATTTGAGGATGCCCCACAGATGCTCAATAGGGTTTAGGTCTGGCCAGTCCATCACCTTTGCCCTCAGCTTCTTTAGCAAAGCAGTAGTCATCTTGGAAGTGTGTTTGGGCCATTCTCATGTTGGAATACTGCCCTGCGGCCCAGTCTCTGAAGGGAGGGGATCATGCTCTGCTTCAGTATGTCACAGTACATGTTGGCATTCATGGTTCAATGAACTGTAGCTTCCCAGTGTCAGCAGCACTTATGCATCCCTAGGCCATGACACTATCACCACCATGCTTGACTGTAGGCAAGACACACTTGTCTCTGTGCTCCTCACCTGGTTGCCACCACACACGCTTGACACCATCTGAACCAAATAAGTTTATCTTGGTCTCATCAGACCACAGAACATGGTTCCGGTAATCCATGTCATTAGTCTGCTTGTCTTCAGCAAACTGTTTGTGTGCTTTTTTGTGTATCACCTTTAGAAGAGGCTTCCTTCTGGGATGACAGCCATGTAGACCAATTTGATGCAATGTGCGGTGTATGGTCTGAGTACTCACAGGCTTATCCCCATCCCCTTCAACCTCTGCAGCAATGCTGGCAGCCCTCATACATCTATTTCCCAAAGACAACCACTGGATATGATGCTGAGCACATGCACTCAACTTCTTTGGTTAACCATGGCAAGGCCTGTTCTGAGTGGAACCTGTCCTGTTAAACCATTGTATGGTCTTGGCCACTGTGCTGCAGCTCAGTTTCAGTGTCTTGGCAATCTTCTTATAGCCTAGGCCATCTTTACGTAGAGCAACAATTCTTTTTTTCAGATCCTCAGAGAGTTCTTTGGCATGAGGCGCCATGTTGAACTTCCAGTGACCAGTACGAGAGAGTGAGAGTGATAACACCAAATTTAACACACCTTCTCCCCATTCATACCTGAGACCTTGTAACGCTAATGAGTCACATGACACTGGGGAGGGAAAATGTCCAATTGGGTCCAATTTGGACATTTTCACTTAGGGGTGTACTCACTTTTGTTGCCAGCGGTTTAGTCATTGATGGTTGTATGTTGAGTTATTTTGAGGGGACAGCAAATGTACACTGTTATACAAGCTGTACATTCACTACTTTACATTGTAGCAAAGTGTCATTTCTTCAGTGTTGTCACATGAAAAGATAGAATAAAATATTTACAAAAATGTGAGGGGTGTGCTTACTTTTGTGAGATACTGTATATATACTATATATATCCATTACAATTAAAGCATTTGAATAAATAATACCCTAGACTGAGATTCCAGGAGGAAAACAAATCAAACACAGAGATTTCTTTAGTTTAATCATTTTTGCAGTGTCTGGTGTGGATCCCGGTGACTTTTCCTTCAAGTTTTGCAAACTGTACATGAATAGATGCTGTATTGAGTCTCCAAACATTTCCTAATATATAAATGTCTCTAAACAATCCACAAGTCACCTGGCTTTAGTTTATGAGAGCTTTACAAACTGTTAGGATCTGTAATTAGGGAGAAAACACATAAATGAGTTTGTCAAAAACCTTAAAAGATCAGCAACATTCTATGCGATTCAAGTAGAGGCCTTCAGCTGCTGAGACAAAAAATAAGCAAGTAACACACTCCCAAACCAAATCTTATAGGGAGAGTCTGATGTCCCCTTAGGGGCTCAATAAAATATAAGAAAACATTCAGGCCATAGTTTTCTAGTTTCTTACTCTACTTTTCCCACTACATTGTAGACGGTAGGGGGTGTAAAAATAAAACCTGAAAACTTCTAGTAAGGACTCTCCGATAAAAATAGTTCCTGTGTTACTCTCTGTAGATCCCGGCACTCTGTACTTACAAACTACTTCTGATAACACTTTTTACTGTGGCCTTTGCAGTAGCATTTGCCACTGGACATCCAGAAAACATGTCCATACAGACAAATGCACTCGTAAGATCCTGACTTGGGCATCTGGAATATCTTTTTGTAATCTCTGGAAGGGAAGTTCAGCTTTTGGTAACACCTTTAGCAACAGGTAAAACAAGAACTGGTATGTTATAAAAACAACTGTGGTGAAACCTGGCTCCATCTGTTGCTCATTTATTAAGGCAGTTATAACTGCTTGTGGCTGATGACACGGGCCATGTGTCAGGATGGAAAAGGGAAAAGGGAAAAGAGTGGCTGGCAGACATAAAAGATCACCTTTTTCCTAAGTCCTGTTTCATAAGAAGTTGCCCCCTGTGGACCACTTGTTCTTCTCGTTCTGGAGTCCTTAAAGTTGAATTATTAATCCCAGCTATACTGGGCCAGAACTAGGGTGGAGTTGCACAAACCTAGCAAGTGTCCGGGGTGGTAATGTGGCATCCTTAGTCGTCTGGTCTGCTTCCATGTAGGAGTTTTACTGTTAGTATGGCTACCTCAGCAAGAAGCTGGAAGGCTGTGGGCGCCAATCAATTAACTTAGCATGCCTGATTGCTTTACCTGCTGAAGTAAAAACAACTTCTGCCCCTTCTAATGGAACCAAAAGCTCTCCAATTCTCTACCATCTATATAATTATATACTCTTTTGGTTGCTCGCAGGATTTGCTGAAGAATGGAGCGCTGCTTCTTGAGCTGGGGAAGTAGGATCCAATGACTCTGAATACAGAGTGTCCTTCTCGGTGATAAACTGTATGGGTATTGCCATCCTCGGTATACTAGATACACAGACAGCTAGCTGACACACAGGTCTATAGGAAACTATCTACTGATCCTATAGCTGAGGTTACCAAGAAGATTGAGAGAACGGCGTATGCCACATTTAAAGAGAATCTGTGACTTTCCTACTTGAACCTCATCCTGTTGTACCAGTTTTATACACATTACCCAAAATTCACAAGAACAGCTCCATGCCACCAGGGAGATCTATAGTGGCAGGTAGGGGTTGTTTTGTGTGCACCCTTGGCAATCTATTTGGATAAAATCATCACCCCATTGGTGGAAAAAGGGAAATCCTACCAAAGATACACCAATTTTTTTGGATAAACTGAGTGATGTGACATTACCTCAGCAGTCTGTTTTAGTTACATGGGGTGTAGCAAGTTTATACACCTCTATAGAGCATGAGATGGGTGTGTGTGCTGCAGAAAAACCTTTACATTCATGTGGATAGTACAGCGAGGCGCAGATACGATTCTTTGTTTCAATACTTTGGATTATTCTTGAATAATTTTACATGCAATTAAGGGGTACAGTGATGGGATCACATGTCTCCCCCATATGCGAATGCATATATAGATCTGGTTGAGAATTCCTACATTTTTGAACACCCCATGTTTATGCATGTTTATTTGGTATAGATTTATTGATGATATTTTCTTTATATGGGGAGAGACATGGAGACCCTAGAAAGATTTAATTCACATTTAAATAATATGATACCAGGGCTGCAGTTTAACATGCATTCTAGTTAGGAAGTGATCCCATTTATGGATGTTAGGTCTTCAAGAAGAATGATGGACTGGAGACGGATTTATATGTGAAGTAGACATGTGCGGTTAGTTTCGCTCCAAATTAAAATTCGGATAAATTTTCCTTTTTCGGAAATTTGGATGTATCCGAGTTTCCGAATTACAATAGTACTAAATTTAAATGCATCCAAAATTTGGACGAAATTTGAATTTGAATAATTTTCAAATTGTTTTCGAATACTTTTCGAATTCAAATGGTTTTCAAATTCCAAAGTTTTTCAAATTCAAAATTGAAAAGTCCTCGAATTTGAATCCTTTTCCAATTTCCAAAGAGGACAAAATAGAATAGAAAACAAAGGAATAGAACAGAAAAAAAACAGACTAGAAAAGAGTATAACAGAAAACAAAATAATAGAATACAACAGAGTAAAAGAGCTCTGTTCCACTTATAGTCTTTAATTTATATTCCCCTTTATTGTATTCTATCTTTTTTCATTCTATTCCTCCCCTTTCCACTCCACCCCCCATTCTCCTTGGAATTTGGAAAATGATTTGAATTTGAAAACGATTCAAATTTGAAAACTTTTTGAATTCACAAACATTGATTGGAAAACTTTTTGAAATGGATTTGAAAACGTTTTGAATTCGAAAACTTTTCGAAATTGATTTGAACACGAAACGATTTGAAAACGAATAGACAAAATGAATTTCGAAAACTGATTAAATGAATGAAAACTAATCTAACTAAACTAATTTATGTACCGTATATACTCTAGTGTAAGCCGACCCAAATGTAAGCCGAGGCACCAAATTTTACCGTAAAAAAACTGGGAAAACGTCTTGACTTGAGTATAAGGCTAGGGTGGGAAATGCAGCAGCTACTGGCAAATTTCAAAAACAGAAAAGGCTTCATCCTGACAGATCCCCTGCAGCAGCTGGCAGGAGAGGGGAGGGGGGACCCTGTAGATCTGTGGGGACAAGGGGAGAGGCAATGAAAGAGCCAGGAAAAAGTACAGGGGGGCTGGAGAGCACACGGGGGGCAGCAGAAAGAAGCACACACATACACATATACACAAGCATATAAACACAGACACACATATATACACTAGGGTTGCCACCTGTACGGGAATGACCTGGACAATCCGGGTTTTGAATCATGTGCCCGGGTTTCAGCCTGCTCGGGACCCGGACACATGATTCAGACCAGACTGTGGCAGCTGGGGGAACAGAACAAGGGCTTTTTGGGCAGCAACAAGGGGCCGCTGAGGAAGGAATGTAATTAATTAATGCTCAGTGCACTGCAGCTTAATAATTCTTGTGCAGGGTTCCCGACAATTAAATTAAAGTCCCGGCCCCCTGTCTATATCAATCCGCCGGCCCATGTAATTGCTGGGGACCATGGCACAAGGATTACTCCACTGGGACTATTTGATGATATTCAGGCACAGGTGGATAATCCTTGTGCCGCGGTTCCCAGCAATTACATGGGCCGGCGGATTGATAGAGAAGTGGATGTCAGGACCGCTGCACTGGATTACTCCTCTGCTGCCAACTACTCCTGGTAAGCTGCCATTCACAACTTTAGCATCCTTTGTAACCTTAGATGCGCTGCAGAGTAGTCCCTTGGTTTGTTTACAATGGCTGCCTGGAGGGGAGCGTGCGTGGCTCCTGACCCTGCCATCAAGATCTCAATGATTCCCCACCTCCCAGCTTGTACAGATGAGTTAACAAGGAGGTGAGGAGTTGCTGCCTTGTCTGTCTGTCTGGCGTGTGAAGTGAGGTACTGGCAGTAGTGTGGAAATCTGGTGACACTGGAAGCACCACTACATCTGTACCTGTGTATTATCATCATAGCACATGGCGAGCTGTGGCACACTATGGCCAAGATTTACTAGCCTCACTTCCTTAGGATCTCCCACAACTGCTCTTCACAATTTATGGAGATTTGATTCAGCAATATACTGGATTAATACCTGTGCTGGGTTCCACTACTGACCCCATTACTGTTATAATGACACTGCTGAATGTATGATGGTTAAAGTGTGTGTTAGTGGCTGAGATCATCTGAGTGTGTTTTTAGGTCTATGACAACATTGTCCCAATTTTATTGGTGTTCTGGAAGATTGCTGGTGATTGGGACTGGCAGACTGTACAATATGTTATTGATGCTTAAATTACAATAATGTTTTTATATTTTTTGCTATGCCGCTGTTGGTTCTATGGTACTTTCCAAATAAGTGGTCTTTCCTGACCCTCTCTCTAGATTTGTGTTATATGGTTACCGTTGATAAACGACCCCACCCTGTCGGTGAGTCGGTATTCAATACGCTGTCATCGTGGAATACATTTGTTCATATATCCAGCTAAATTTGGTCCCATTTTTTGTTTTTATGTGATTGAGTCCTGGTAAGATGGCTAAACAACTTCAGCATCCTTTGTTATCATAGAAAAGTTTAGGGAATGTCAGGTTGACGTTAAAGCCCAACTCCAGCTTCTTTTCCTCCCTGTCCTATTTTTCTTGATGTCAACCTCCAGTACTGTGCTGTACATTAGCATATAAACTGTTCAAGGAACACAGAGCATTAACAGCTGGTGCCCCATAAACATCAAGGCTACATTCACATAGAGATGGAGTGAATGATAGCAGCAGGTATCAGAGATTCCTGTTGCCGCTGTCAGCAGGTATTTGCAGCTGCAGGCCCTCTTCACTATAATGACCGTGCGCCAGCAGCCACAGATATTTGCGGCTCTCTGCACGGCCAGTGATTACCTGTGGTGATTGCTGCCGGACGCACTTTGTGTTCTTCCAGCAGCAATCACTGCAATTAATCACTGGCTATGCAGAGAGTTGCCAATAGCTGTGACCACCAGCAACTTGCCATTATAGTGGAGGGGGCTAGCTGCTGAAAGCTGCAGCAGGAACTGATGCTAAAATTCGTGCCAGCCCTAATCAATGGCGTGAAAGTAACCTAAATGGCCCTGTTTCTGCTCCCAGCTAAGCAGATGAGGCTCAGAGAAGTTTTTTTTTGTAATTGCTGGAGACCATGAGGTTATTCAGCAGTGTCTGGAAGTAAACAATAGCCTTGTCCCTGTCCCCAGTTCCCTGCTGAACTGACAGAAAATACTTGAATGGCTGAACAGACTTAGGGCTCATTTACACTTGTGGTGTCATCTGAAGAGCAAGCCACATTTGGATTGCTCTTCAGAAGGCATTTGACAGGCAGTGAGGAGGTGTTATATATTGCTTCCTCATTACATTCAATTAAATGGGTTGGGTTAAGGGAGCAGTAGCATAGTGCGCCACATTACTACTTTCCTTGGGGCACGCAACAGTGCCCCAGGTCTTTTACGATCCTGTAGTGTATACTACAAAAAAACGTTGTGCGATACTAAAGTGTTCGGGTTTGGCTTGAAGAAAATATGGCAACCCTAATATACACACATATACACACACACATATATATATATACATACACATATATACACACACACTCCCACATACATGCACACACACACATGTATATACATGTAGATCTACAGAAAGCCTTTTAAAAAATGGCATTACCTTCTTCTCTTCCTGCCAGGTACTGCACTCTAGGGGGAGACAAAGAGCACAGCACACACTGCTTTCAGTTTCATTACAGTTACTCACTCAAGTATAAGCTGAGGGGGGCTTTTTCAGCATAAAAAATGTGCTGAAAAACTTGGCTTATACTCGAGTGTATACGGTAAATAACGAACCAAAATGAAACTAAACGAAACAAATTTTTTCGCTCTTCACATGTTATTGCTACACTCTAGTTGCCACCCACCAGCAGTGTTTAGGTCGATACCTCATAGTCAGATGACACATGTAAATCGCATAGTGAGTGAGACATCGGTGAGACAGGAGCGACTATTGGACAGACTTACAGACAGAAGTTATCTGATACAACAGTTAACCCATGAGAGACTGAGAATACAGAGTCTAGAAACTGACAGGAGAGTAAACAGACAGAACAAGAGAATTCCTTTTGTTTCACAATATACAGGGAGTGCAGAATTATTAGGCAAGTTGTATTTTTGAGGAATAATTTTATTATTGAACAACAACCATGTTCTCAATGATTCCAAAAACTCATTAATATCAATTTAATAAGGAGTTTTTATGTTGAACGGATTATTAAGACGTGAGGGACATATAACACTTTGTTTTCCTTAAGAGAACAAGACAGACAAATGAGAGGACAGTCAAAGATCTGAGACATAAGAGTCAGAGAGTACCCAATTGACAACATAGTCTATTGAAGACAGACATTCAGACAGGTTATCAGCGAGGACAGAGTGGCTACAGAGTGAGTGATACGCTAAATGTACACAGTAGACTGATACTCCATAGCTGGATTTGTGACGACCACCCACCGTTGATCTCACATCGTTATTGTACACTTCTCGCTTTTTTAAACAAAGC
>BLSH010212576.1:362266-375147 GCA_018402905.1 Glandirana rugosa
AAAAGTCGAGGGGGGTTTCTAAAAGTTAACCTAACTCTAGTCCTGAGTAACAAAGCACACCTCCAAAAGCATGCAGGAATGATTGAAAGGGAAAAAAAATACTGTTTTAAAATGGCCAGCAATGAGTCCTGATCTCAATCCAATTGAAAATCTTTGGGGGGAGCTGAAAACTGCCATTGGAGAAAGGAACCCTGCAAATGTTCAAGAGCTTGAGCATATTGCAAAGGAAGTGTGGGAGAAAATGCCACCCGAGAAGTGCAAGAAGCTTATCGATGGATATAAGAAACGTTTGGAGGCTGTCATCGCTGCCAAAGGGTGTGCAACCAAATATTAAGGAGGGGTGCCTATATTAGTGCACATGCTGGTTTTCTGTTTTTTCTTTATAATTACAATATCTATGTTGAAATAACAATTGTCTTTGTTAAATTACTTTGGACCTCCAATTAAAAGATCCTGCTGATATAAATTTGGTACATTTCTGTTTATTTCTGAAGACATTCACTCAGTTATGCAAAACATGAAGGGGTGCCAATAATGGTGAGCAGGACTGTATATATATATAGATCCAGGACTGTAACAAATATATCCAAATGTCTGGGTGTCACCAACTAATGGTGCCACATGCCAAATAATTATACAGGAAAAAGGATTTGGTCGGGACTTTTGTGTAGGCACCAAAAGAGGCAATGTATTATATAAAAAATAGAAAACTTTATTGACATTACATAGGAAAATATAAAATATAAAAGGATATCCAATTTGTATGTTATTAGGATAAAGGATACAAACTGATCAAAATACAGCAGCAATAAAGCAACAATGGTGCATATATGTTCACACGAGTACCCCTACGCGTTTTGACTATGTTGTCTTTGTCTGGGGGTCTTTGATAGAACAAGCACTTGAAGCAGCTGTTCAAAAATTACGAATAATACACATGAATTACAAATCAGTGTATGTTGTTTTCTCATATGCATAAATTCATACAAATAATACACAGAGATTTGCAAGTATTGTCTTGAACTTAATCTGTGAATCTAAACCATGACACACGCATGCACAGCACATCGGGATCATACAGAATCCTCAAAGGGTGGTGGCACCTTCAAAGGACATGAACCTAGCAAGTAATGAAAACTCATAATTACTTAAGTGGGTCATAAGTAGAGCCAATCACTCAATAAGGTATGCACTGCCTCTTAGACTTTAAGCGGTGTTCCGCCCACATAATTTTTTTTTCTTTGCTGGCATCCACCTAGTTAGTATTCATTACACAAATAAAGTAATTGATAGCTTTAAATCCAGGTAGCTTTCTTATTTATTTTGTACTTACATTGCTGATTTTTTCTTTACTGGGGGTTCCCATCTTAGCTGTGAGCATGTGAAGCCCCCTTGCACCCTCCTCAAGTCTCTTCTTGGATAAGGTGCATGCTGGGTAACCAGCATGCACCTCTCAATCTCGAGTGTATGTCTCGTTACCATAACAATGGGCAGCGGCGGAGGAAGGTCCTGCCCTGTTGTTATGGCAACATAGATAACATGTCTCTCCCCCCACAAAATTGCGTAACTTCCTGAAATAATGTGATTTTACAGCTCAGGGATGCCCATTGACTCATGGGAAATGATTACTCACATCTCCCAAGAGCCCAGGCGAGGCAGGAAGTGAAGCGGAGCACCAGGGATCAGGAGGTGGCAGATTACAGGGACCACATAGCAACAGTGCATTAAGGGTGAGTATACATTTTTTTTCCAAGGTGATTCATCATGCATAGAGGATTTGAAATATATAAAGATGTATTTGTGAGTGGAACTCCGCTTTAAGTGTGCAATGTAAATGTGTATACTGTATATATAGAGGAATGATTACCTGAGCATAAAGAGTGACGTGATGAACAGTCATCATAAATGGATGCCGCATATGTTCAAAAAAGCCCACACAGGGCCGAGCAGAGCAAGCAAATCTTCACCCCAATAATTTTGAAAAATTTGGGAGCTTGCCAAATTGTTGGTGAGATGGCCAGGAATCGTGTATAGTAAGGAAGCCCAAAAGTTTAAGCTTTTTGCAGCAAGTAGAAAAGAATCTACAATAGGCAAAGTAATAAAGAGAGGTTCTAAAAAAGTATTGATGCACATTAATATGGACCAACAGAGTATAAGCTCAAGGTGCAAAAAAAAGAGGGGCGTCTATATAAAAAATTGTAAATACAACAGTTAGGGCAATCACTTACCTATGCTGCAGAGATCAGAGCTAAACAGGTGCTGGCAGGTGTGGTGCAAAAATGATCTGACAAGACTGCAGCTTAAATAGCACACAGGGGGCAGAATCCTGTATGGGAGGGGCCCACCATCTCCTTATGGCATCCAGATCCCTAATTAACCACATTCAGTCCAACGAGGGCGCTATCTAAAATCACGGCAGCTGCAGGGAAAAAAGGCACATCTGTTGGCGGCTGATGACCGCGCCATCAATGGTGTCCTCCATTGTGTGCTGTGGATGGCGCGTCTTTTCTGGGCGACAGCTTCATTGCGGAGCGTTATATCCGTTCCTGGCAGGCCCACACCATGATGCGTCCATAGACGCCACAATGCCAGCACAGGGGCGTCACCTTATGAGATGGGAAGTGTAAAGACACCTCCACATCTCAATAGGGCGAGACTTAATCCCTGCCATCTAGTGGCGACCACACATATGACAAGATGGAATAAATTCATAGGCAGCAAGGGACAAAATGCCCCCTCTCTGGTACCAAAGGACTCCATGAGGGGGCCACCTGTACTGGGAAGGGGCTTCCACCCATAGAAGAAAAGGATGATGTCTGATGTGTGACAATTGTTCACGAGCGATGAAAGGACACACAGAGCAAAGAAATTGTAACATTATAATGCATCAATTTTAACTGTACATAATGATTTGTCCTATATACACTTGAAGATTCGAGAATAAAATTAAGAGAAACAGAAAAAGGAAAAAAAGGAAGAAAATAGCTGATGGAATGTAATAAGTAAGGTTACATCAAATGTTCGGTTTTCCCCAAAGTAAAGCCCTCCAAAAATGTATGGTAGCTTAGTACTTAATTAAAACCAGGGGGACTGGTGGCTTTTATGCTGTAGATCCATCGGGATGCTCTCTGCAGCACTCTGTTCCAGTCACCCCCTCTAGGGTCCGGGTCAATACATTCAAGTGCCCAAAATTGGAGCTCTGGAAAGTGATAATCCTGTACATTTACTATGTGTCTACCAATGGGAGAGTATATATTGCCAATTTCAGCGGCATGTGTGTGGTCATAGCTACATCTGCAGAACTCATGGATAGTCTTCCCTACGTAAAAAGCACCGCAGGGACAAGTGATGATATATGCGACTTCCGGAGTCTGCCAATCTACATATCTGGTAGGAAAAACAGTTCATCCAAGAAGGGGAGGGGTTTGATTGGGGCAAATGAATTTGCAATAACTGCACAATCCACATGGAAAAGTGCCAACAGTGGTTTCTGCCGATTGCGTAGAAATAGGTGACCTGAAATTGCTGGATACTTGCTTATCTTTAAGTGAGGGCGGTCTCTTAAACGTGATTTGGGGCACAGATGGAACGATCTTAGCTGTTTTGGGGTCTGAGGTAAGCAAATGCCAATATTTCTGTGTATATTTATGGATCAGTGCATGCTGTTGACAATATCGAGTGATAATACGATGCTATTATTAACCTGTCTAATTTTACTCTCCATGAAAGACATTAAATTACTTAAGAGAGGCCTATCCTTTTCCCCAACAAATTCAATGGATAACTTTGAAGTATATAAGAACATATGTCTTTTCCTGAGACAGGTCTATTTAAGACAGGTACACCAAAGACCCTGAAACTACTCCGAATGCCACTCATGACCAAGCGATCCTAGACACGTTGGCATCCCTATGGTGTGGGGAAGAAGATGAAGATGAGAACTTACCAACTTCAGCCCCCCAAGACCCCTGGACAAGAGAAGTAGGCCTCCAGATTAAATCTACAAAGATGCCACCCTTTAGGAAAAACAAGTGGCCCGGGGGTCTTTCTGGACTTGGTTTAAGAAGACCTGTCTCATCTAAACTGGGCACATCTTAAAAATGATAATCTGAGCCGGGAGGAATGCTTGGCCCTCCAAGAACTAAAGGAATGACAAAAAAGTGATAAAGGGGGAAACGTGGTCTTACTCACAGAAGGATATTATAAAAAATAAATAACAACAATCAATCCATCCCTTCCCTATGATTGTGAAAGAGCTAAATTTCAAATTAAGCCTGGCATATGAAGCAAACCTTATATCAAGGAAAGAACTGGAATATCTAAGAGTAAGAGAATTCAACACACCTACTATCTATATTATTCCCAAAGTTCACAAGTCGCTCCAAAACCCACCTGGCAGACCGATTATCTCAGCCATAAAAGGCCCCCTAGAAAGGATAGGTAAATGCCTCGAAGCTCTCCTTTAACCACTTCAGCCCCGGAAGGATTTCCAGCTTTAGGACCGGAGCCCTTTTTGCGATTCGGCACTGCGTCGCTTTAACTGACAATTGCGCGGTCGTGTTACCCAAACAAAATTTGCGTCCTTTTTTTCCCACAAACAGAGCTTTCTTTTGGTGGTATTTGATCACTGCTGCGTCATTTCTGATCACCGCTATAAACAAAAGAAGAGCGTCAATTTTGCAAAAAACCCCCAAATTTCTTACTTTTTGCTAACATACAAATCCAAAAAAAAATATAAAAAAACATTTTTTTTCATCGGTTTTGGCCGATTTATATTCTTCCTCATATTTGTGATAAAAAAAATCACAATCGGCGATCATTGATTGGTTTGCGCAAAAGTGGTCGCGTTTACGGATGATGAGAATTCATTTTTGGGGTTTTTATTTTTTTATTTTTTTTACTAGTAATGGCGGCGATCTGCGATTTTTAGCGGTACTGCGATATTGCGGCGGACATGTCGGAACATTTTGACACTTTTTTGGGACCATTGGCATTTATACAGCGATCAGTGCTATAAAAATGCGCTGATTACTTTGTAAATGCCATTGGCAGTGAAGGGGTTAACCTGCAGGGGGCGCTCTAAGGGTTAACTGTGTTCCCTGGGCGTGTTCTTACTGTGGAGGGGACTGCCCTAGCTGGGGAAGGGAAGTGGTCACAGCCTCCATATACAGGAAGGCTGTGATCACAGCCCTTCCCCCTTCACAGAACGGAGGTCCGTGTTTACATACATGGACCTCCGTTCCTTTCTCTCCGGGGGGGCCATCGCGGGTAGCCGGCGGCAATCGAAGCTGCCGCACCCGCTCCCTGGCCCTCCCCGAACACAGTGAGCGCGCGGGCGCGCCTCCGGCAGAGCGCGCGCTCACTAGGCTCGTGAGCGCGGCCGCCATCGTATGACGGCAATTTGCGCTCACCAGCCACCTTGTCGCCATCAGATGCCGATCGGCGGTCGGCAAGGGGTTAAAGAAATGGTCATCGAGCTACCATCATTCATGCAAGACACCAGACATGTTCTGATGAGGAAATAATCCAAGGAACAACCAAGCTCACTTACCGACCAGCTTGAAGGTCTGAAGGATGCAGGTAGGGTTGCCACCTTTTCTTCAAGCCAAACCCGAACACTTTAGCAGCCTGGGACACCTTTGGATGCCCCAAAGAGATTAGTAATGTGGTGTGCATAGTGTGCCGCAGCAAACGGTAGTTGTGCCCAATTTGCAATTGCTGACATCATCACCCTGCATCCCAGAGATGCCAAACTTACCCCCAGACAGCCGCCCACAGCTCCCGGAAGGCAACAGATTTGTGTGTAACTATCTTGGTTACTTGAGGAGTCACAGCCCGGTCTGAATAATCTTTCAGTCCGCCTGAAACCCGGACACATGATTCAGAACCTGAACTGTCCAGGTAAATCCTGGACAGGTGGCAACCCTAGACGCAGGGAGCCTTGACTGGGCCCTCCAGCTTACACATGCATTAGCTAATGTGTGTAACCAATCCCCTGCTTTTTAATGCATACTGTTAGACAGGTTCATGTGGATGGTTTCAAGCTGGTCGGTAAGTGAGCTTGGTTTTTCCTTGGATTATTTCCTTGGCTGTTTGTTGTCTACCTGATGCCCTCCAATGCTCCTTACCATACAGACCAGTTATAGATGGAGGCAGTGGCTTACTTTTTGGATGTTCTGATGAGGATTGACAATCTATCAGTTCCACCCAATGCCATCTTGGACATCCTGGAGAGCCAGAACGGGGAACCGCTGATGTAAACACGGCGGTTCCCAGCTCTGTCAGGCGGCATGTAAGAGATCTACTGATCCCTGTCACTGGAATCAGTTAGATCTCTGATGCCCATGGCAGCCCAGCCCCCTCACAGGTAGAACACACCTAGGGAACACAGTTAACCCCTTCACTGCTCCCTTCAGGGTAACCCCTTCACTGCCAATGACATTTATACAGTAATCAGTGGATATTTACATTTTATCACTGTATAAATGTCATTGGTCCCAAAAAAGTGTCAAAATTGTCCGACATGTCTGCCGCAATATCACAGTCCAGATAAAAATCGCAGATCGCCGCCATTACTAGTAGAAACAAAAATGGAAAAATACCATAAATGAATTCTCATGGTTTGTAAATGAGGCAACTGTTGCGCAAACCAATCAATAAATGTGATTTTTTTTTCTTTTACTAAAAATATGAGGAAGAATATAAATCAGCCAAAACTGATGAAAACATTTTTTTTTTTTAATTTTTTTTTTGGATTTGTATTATAGCAAAAAGTAAGAAATATTGTTTTTTTTTTTGCAAAATTTTTTTTGTTTATAGCCGTGATCAGAAATGACGCAGAGGGGATCAAATAATTATCAACAACAGTACTAGTGTGCAAACCACTCAACAGATTCCTAAGGCAGCTGCCAACACAAATAGGATAAACCAGTCAACCACAAAATACATTTCTCAAATTATATGTGCAATGCTTACCAGAAATATAGAGCAATTACACAAATAACGGACATCTAGGTATGCCAAGAGAGAGCTACTTTTTTGGGGTAATTACCTTCTATAATACCAAAATAAATCAAATGACATCACTATATTTCATTCAATGTTAATTTTCCTGTATATAGGTGAGGTAATCGTGCTAAATTCTAATAAAGTGCAATCTCAATAAGCAAATAAATGAAAGTATAGATCAAATGCAAAGTGCAATAATAGTAAAAAACAATCAGGTATAAAACAAACTTGAGCAATCAAAACCTGGTATCTAAAATGAATGGAAGTCTAAAGCAATAACAAGATGTAGTACCTAAAAATGACCACAAGATGTCACCTGTGATCTTCCTTGGTCTGGGATCAATGTAAATCTTTGTGAATAAAAATCGCGTAAGGTGCAAATTTAATAAAAAATGAAAAATATTCTAATTGAAGTGAGTGACCATTATAGTGAATCGCTCTGGGAGGTGATGTCTATTAGACCCCTAAGGTCTCCATGAAGAGTACCTGTCACCTGCCCAATGCTATCAAATAGGGGATTCTTAACCTCTTGTGATAGCAATCACGTAAAAAAAAGAAAAGAAAAAAGAATAAATTATATTAAAATGTATTTTTTCTTTTGCCAAAACCCCCGTTGCCCCTCACATCTTTGTAAACGCACGCCCAGGGTTCATACGTTTATGTAAACCGCCGGTTGCACCACCCATGTGACATATCGCCGCGAATGTCAGAGTGAGAACAATAATTCTAGCACAAGAAAAATAGATAAATCTAAAGTGATGAGCTGTAACGCCTTTTAAAGCATCACCTATGGTAATTATTGAGCATCATGGTTTGTGGCGATATATCACGGTCGCACGCAATTTTAAACCATGGAATGTTTGGCATCTATTTACTATAACCTCATATTTTATATTTTAACCAAAATTGGGATTATATGGCGCGGTTTTGACTAAAATTCATTTTATTATATTTTTTTCTGGAAAATGTGTGTTTAATAAACCGTTAAAGCGCAGATATCATGTGAAACAAAAATGTGCAACTCTCCCCTTTTTATTCTACAGGACCTCTGCTCTCAGAAAATATATAATGTCCTGGGGTTTATGTAATTTTATTGCCATAAATGTGGATTTTTACATGAATACAACCACTGGAGCTGAAGTGGATAATCTTCATCCAGCCTCACCCTGTGTAGGAGGAAGTCACCCCTCCCCATCCACATTCCTCTCCGGTGTCAGAGACTTTCAGTTTCATTTCTCTTCTGCTGTCAGCGATGGCGTCTGCTGATCTGAGAGCTGAGCTGCAACGTTCCGTCTGTCTGACCATTTATACCGATCCTGTAACCCTGAAATGTGGTCACATCTTCTGCCGGGTCTGTATTGATCGTGTGCTGAATACACAGGGGGGGTCTGGAGGATATTCCTGTCCTGAATGCAGAGAGAAGTTTCCGGATCGTTCTGCACTGCAGAAGAACATGGAATTACGTAACATAGCAGATACTTTCCTGTCTGCTCAGCCAGAGCTGGAGGAGTCCAGGGTCTTCTGTACTCACTGTGTGGACTCTCCTGTACCTGCTGTTAGATCCTGTCTACACTGTGAGGTTTCTCTGTGTGATAAACACCTGAGAGTCCACAAAAAGTCCCCAGAACACATCTTATGTGACCCCACCTTGTCCATGGAGAGCAGGAAATGCTCCGTCCATAAGGAAGTTTTGAAGTATTTCTGCACTAAAGATGGCAGCTGTGTCTGTATGTCTTGTTATGTGATTGGAGGACATAAAGGACATGAGATGGAGTCACTGGTTGAGGCTTCTGAGAAGAAGAAGGAGACACTGAGGACCGTTCTGCAGAAACCTCTGACAAAGAGAGAGGAGACGGAGGAAAGAGTCCAGACTCTGCAGGAACACCGGAGGAAAGTAGAAGAAGAAGCAGCCGGTGACACCGAGAGAATCACTGCCCTGTTTAGAGATCTCAGGAGACGTCTGGAAGACCTGGAGAAGAGAGTCCTGAGGGAAATCTCCGGGCGGGCAGAGCAGAACTCCATCTCCATCCGGGATCTGGAAATAAAGAAGGAGGAGCTGTCCAGGAAGTTGCGTCACATTGAGGAGCTGTGTAACGTGACGGATCCACTGACTGTCTTACAGGAATCAGACACAGGTGACTTGTGTGATACTGAGGATGGAGATAATGAGGACAGAGAGAGACATGAGAAGCTCCTCCATGATGGAGGGGGTCTGGGTGTGGCAGGGGTCTTACACACAGGTTTATCTGATATAATAAGAGAGGTAAATGTAGACTTCTATAGACAGGGAGCTGCAGACATATTACTGGATGGAAACACAGCTAGTAATCATCTACAGATATCAGATGACTGGAAAACTGTATCCTGGTCATATAATCAGAATTACCCAGAAACATGAGAGAGATTTCTGTATTGGTCTCAGGTGTTGAGCAGTCGGAGTTTCTCCTCAGGGACACATTACTGGGAAGTGGCTGTCGGGGGATCAGATAGATGGATAGTCTGGATTTGTTACCCCAGTATAGAGAGAAGAGGGGTGGAATTGGATGGAATAAGAAGTCCTGGGGATTGGTCAGGTCTGGTAATCAGTATTCGGTGAGACATGACAGTAAACTGATCCCCTTACCCACTGATCCCTCCAGTAACAGAGTCAGGATAGATCTGGATTATGAGGCCGGGTGTGACCAACACCTCGACACCTTCACTGAGCCCCTCCATGCTGGGTTAGGTGTATATGAAGGTTGTATAAAGATATGTGGGGGAGGCGGGAGATGTGAGAACTCCGCCCACAGTCTGGTGATGTCACACAAAGCATCAGATAGTATATAGCAGTGGGTGGGGTTTCTATTATAAATAAATGTGAGATTTCTTACTGATCGCTGTGATTGGGTGGAATATCTGTCCAATTACTGGAGTAACAGGGAGGCTTGGGCCACACCTATGTATTTTTTAATTTTTTTTAACTTAAGATTTTTGTTGATAATCACAAAAATTTTTACATGCGAGAGTAGAAATTTCTTGTTTACATATTTAAAATTACATAAACATAAAAAAAAAATTAGACACAAAGTGTCAACATGCAATAGCATAAGGTAACTCAAGATAATATGATATATTCTATAGATGCGCAGGAGTAGGCAACCAGTAGCCCTCCAGCTGTTGTGGAACTACAGTTCCCATGAGGCATTGCAAGGCTGGCAGTTACAATTACTCCCAGAGGCATGATGGGACTTGTAGTTCTGCAACAGCTGGAGGACCCCAGGTTGCCTACCCCTGATAGATGGTATCTTATAATAATATAATATAATATCAGTGTTCCTATTTGCGTACTTTGGAACGACCTCCTTATGAGGTATAGCCTATCCCCCTATTGGGAACATTCTGTGGATAGGCTACTAGAACATATGTTTAGGAGCACTTTAGAGGCCCTACAAGTATCCCCCTGTGGGGGGTAGGGTATTGTAATTATCATTTGTAATGTGCTCTGGTTCTAAGGTGAGCAACATGCTGTTTTTAGTAGTCTAGAGGTGATTTATCAACTAAGTCTGTCATGCCATCTTTATTAATGCCACTAAAAAGTACTAAAAAGTAAAGAGTACTAGTTTCTACCTGCTTCGTTTGTGTATCTGCGTATTTGTTAAGTCTCTTTTATTTTCATAAGGCATAAAAAAGTTGCACTGGTACATATGTGATAATAAGCTGTCTTAATTGATAGACATTAACAAATGCTCTTGTACACACAAAAGTGCAGAAAAAAGAAATTGAATATAAACAAAGTAAAAACACACAGCTGAATTAATCTTAAATAAAAATAAAGTGATTCCAAATAAAGTCCAATATCAAACTAAGATCCCAAACTCCAAAAAGCCTGCATGAAGGGAGGAAGATATTTTTCATGAAGCGATCCTCAGGGAATGGTCCACCACCAGAAGGCATGCACACCCAGTGAGGTACTCAAGATGGGTACTCTTACCATGAATCGGGGACTCACTATTGCTAGTGGGTCGAGCAGGCAAGCAGAAATAACCTTCTGCAGGTACACTCAGGATCAGACTTTCCTCAGTTCTCCCTCTTTGGGCACACCAACACCTGCAGCACTTGAATGGAAGATCGTGTCACACCTTGATCTCAGCACCCCCCAGGAGGCAATAAAAAGAAGGGGCCAATAGCGTGATAACGTTTTGGACAAGTTTAATAAAATCAAGAAAGGTACTCACATAAACAAGTTTAAAAACAGCATGACTCTCTATTGCCGGCAAAACTGATACATCGCCTGTACTTCCCGTTCGTGTAGAGGCATGGTGACATCAGCGCGTGGCTCCGCTCATGTTATTGATCCTACACTAGAGGCGTTTTTGGAAGTTAACCAAACATCCCAGTGCTTGTGGAAAGTCTGTGCTCTCCCTTCTTTATATGCCAGCATTTTCTCCACCATGCATTGACTATTTATTCCATTTAAGATTTCTTCAATATTTGGAGGCGTTATCGATCTCCATTTAGCTGCTATGGAGATACGGGCTGCGTATAGAGTATGCGTAATTACTTTTCTAGTTGTGCACGGGTAGGATTCTATTCCCAAATGTAAGAGTGCTAGTCCTGGAGTTATCCTGCACTTAGTGCTGGTGATGTCTGTGAATAGGGAGGATATATCCCTCCACAGGCGATACAGAACCTTACATGACCAAAATATGTGTAGTAGGTTACCAGGAGATTGACATTCCCTCCAGCACATGGGGGATATTTTTGGGTCTATTGTGTGTAGGCGCATTGGGGTCATGTACCACCTATGGAGGAGTTTTTGTCAATTATCCCAATGGTCAATGCATGCTGATGATTTGCAGTTATTTTTTATTGCAAGTAGCCATTGTGGTATTGAAAATGTCTGTTGTAGTTCTTTTTCCCATTCAACCATAACTGGAAGCTTGTCATACATATAGCAGTAATTATAAAAGCTATAACATAGAGATATGCCTTTAATTTTAGATGTGTTTTTGTTCATTAAGAACTCCCATATAGGCAGGGGTATTTCTGGTGGCTGAGCTGGGTTCAACTTCTGGAAATGATTTATTTGCTGAATTTTAAATTTATCTAAAGCTGTCGGGTTATTTAATTCTGCTGCTGAGTAGTGTATTCCCTTTTGTTTCCATTGAGAAATCTTGAATAGAGTTGATCGAACCCCTGGATGTTCGGGTTCGGTTGGTTTCGGCTGAACTTTGGGAAAAAGTCCGGGTTCGGTACCGAACTTCACTCAAACTTTACCCCGAACCCCATTGAATTCAATGGGGACCCAAACTTTTCGGCATAAAAATGACTGTAAAAAAGTCCTGGAAAGTGCTAGAGGGCTGCAAAATGATTTTAGAACAATAATCTGTCCCTTACAGCAACAGCAGGAACCTGGCCCTAAAGGAGTAGGCGATGATTTTAGAACAATAACCTGTCCCTCTAAGCAGTAGACTCTACCTAGTCCAGTCAGATCGTTCTGTAATGCAGGATGAGATCTGCAATCTGTCCCTAAAAGCAGTAGTAGCAGTAATCTCTACCTTTCTATCTATCTGTAATCTGTCCCTCACAGCACCGGCAGCACCCTCTCCCTACACTACCCAGCAGTGGCGGCTGGTGAAGTTTTTGGATGGGGGGGTGCCAGGCCCCGCCCTTCCCTTTGACCCCTCCTACTTTTAATAAGCCCCGCCCCTTATAGAATCCACCCACTCCTCTCCCTGTCCAATAACAAGATTTTAGTAGCGGATGAGGAAATCCCGGTCCAAGGACGACAACGACATTCCCTGTCTAATAACAAGATTTTAGTAAAACGTCGGGAGATCGTGAAAGGTCCTGAAAAAATGTCAGTAAAAATACGGCTTTTCAAACCCAGGGGT
>BLSH010212576.1:378312-404692 GCA_018402905.1 Glandirana rugosa
AGCCTATGCATGGCCGCAGGAAGAAGCGCACATGCATAGGCGTGAATGGCCGACCAATAGGCTCACTTACTTGGCCTGTCATGTGACAGCCAAGGAGCCGAAAGAAAAAAAAAAAAAGAAAGTCAATGTACCGGCGCCACCTGTAGGTGGGCGGGGTTGACTTTTTTTTTTTTTCTCGTCTTTTGCCGGTGGGGAGGCGGCGCCCCAGCGCCCCTCCCACACCAGCCGCCGCTGCTACCCAGAGAGCATGTGACATGCAGCACTAAGTGACTTCAGCTTATAAAGAGGCTGGGTCACATGATGTACTGGCCAATCACAGCCATGTCATTAGTAGGCATGGCTGTGATGGCTTCTAAGGGCAAACCAGTGAAACGCTTGTTGATTGGCTGCCCTGCAGCTATTCAACATGCGTGATCAAATACCTGAACCCAGAACTCGAACCCAAACTTTTTTCAAATGTCCGGGTTCGGGTCCGGGTCACGGACACCCCAAAGTTCGGTACGAACCCGAACTGTAAAGGTTCGGGTTCGCTCAACTCTAATCTTGAATTAAATACTCATAAGCTGCTAAAGGTATTTGGAGGCGATATACATTTTCTCATCTGGATATTTTGTCCTAGTGATTGCGGAGCAGGCCTCGATTGTGGCCTGTATAGTGGGGTAGAGGGGAGTGATAGGGTTGTGGACTATGTTAGAAGCTACTAGCAGTGCCGGTAAGTTATGACCTGGCGTGACCTCTTGCTCAATACCAGATCATAGTTTATCCTCTTGCCATGAGAACCAGTATCTCATTTGTTTTTATAGCAGTGTTGCCTGATAGTAGGCTTTAGCATTAGGCAGTCTGCTGCCCCCTACTAACTTATGCTTATATAGATTTGTTAGGGACACTCTAGGCTTTTTTCCTGCCCATATGAAGTTTCCTAGACATGTGCCTAGTTGCGTAAAGAACTTTTGGGGAATAGGCATAGGGAGTGTCCTAAAGAGGTAGAGCAGTTTAGGGAATATTTGCATCTGATAGGCTGGAATGCGTCCTACCCATGTCAGATGGATTTTCTGCATTTGTAGGAATTCTTCCTTTATTCTGGTTAGAAGTGGGGGGGGGAAGTTAGCTGAGTATTGGTTAGAAAATGGGTGGGTCAACTGTATTCCCAAATATGTTATAGCAGGTGATTCCCAATTACATGGCAATATATTTTTGGCCCTTTTTATGCTGTGTTCAGTTAGATTTACAGGGAGGGCGAAACATTTATTAGTATTAACCTTGTAGTAGGATATTCTCCCAAAGTCGGTTAGGAGTTTTTGTGCCTCAGCTATGGACATTTCTGGTTTGGATAGGGTTAAAATCAGATCGTCGGCAAACAAGCCAATTTTGTGATCTGTGGTGCCTATTGTAATTCCCTGGATCTCACGGTTTGATCTTATTGTTTCTGCCAACGGTTCTATAATTAGGGAAAAGATTATTGGTGGAGAGAGGACAACCTTGTCGAGTCCCATTCGTCAGAGTAAATGGTTCAGATAACATTCCCGAAGTATATGCTTTGGCAGTCGGGTTTGCATAGAGTGACATTATTGCTGAGCGGGCGAAGCCTCTTATACCGAATTGTGTGAGAATTTTGGATAGGTAACCCCAATGTACCCTATCAAATGCCTTTTCTGCGTCCAAGGCTAGCAGTACGCAGGGTTCACGTGAGATTTCTGCGTATCTTATTAAGTCTATAATCCTTCTTGTTCCATCTGCAGCCTGTCTTCCCCTTACAAACCCCACTTGGTCTAATCCCACGAGGAAAGGTGTAATCTCCATCATCCTATTAGCTATGACTTTGGCAAAAAATGTTATGTCCGAATTAACCACTTCAGCCCCGGAAGGTTTTCACACTTTAGGACCAGAGCACTTTTTGCAATTCGGCGCTGCGTCGCTTTAACTGACAATTGCACGGTCGTGCGACGTTGTACCCAAACAAAATTTGCGTCCTTTTTTCCCACAAATAGAGCTTTCTTTTGGTGGTATTTGATCACCTCTGCGCCATTTCTGATCTCCGCTTTAAACAAAAGAAGAGTGACAATTTTGCAAAAAAAAATAATTTCTTACTTTTTGCTAAAATACAACCCCCCCCCCCCAAAATATAAAAAAACATTTTTTTTCATCGGTTTTGGCGTTTATTGATTGGTTTGCGCAAAAGTTGCCGCGTTTACGGATGATGAGAATTAATTTCTGGGGTTTTTACCTTTTCTTTATTTTTTACTAGTAATGGCGGAGATCTGCGATTTTTAGCGGTACTGCATGTCGGACCATTTTGACAAATTTTTGGGACCATTGGCATTTATATGGCGATCAGTGCTATAAAAATGCACTGATTACTGTGTAAATGGCATTGGCAGTGAAGGGGTTAACATGCAGGGGGTGCTCTAAGGGCTAACAGTGTTCCCTGGGTGTTCTAACTGTGTGTGGGCTGCCCTGGCTGGGGAAAGGGGATGATCACAGCTTCCATATAGAGGAAGCCTGTGATCATCGCCCTTCAACAGAATGGAGATCGGTGTTTACTTACACGGACCTCCATTCTTTCACTGCGGGGGGGGTCATCGCGTGGAGCCGGCAGCGATTGAGTCCAGCGCACCCGCTCCCTGGCCCCCCCCCCCAGACACAGTGAGCGTGCCTCCGGTGGCACGCGCGCACTCACAGCACTAGTTATCGCAGCCGCCGTTGTATGACGGCGGTTTGCGATAACGAGCCACTCTGTTGCCGTCAGACTGCGGTCGGCAAGTGGTTAAGTAAAGATATTGGCCTGAAATTCTGGGGAAGGGAGGGGTCATTTCCTGGTTTTGGAATGGTTACTATAATTGCTTGCAGCATTTGGGAAGGAAATGCTCCTAGAGTTGCTGCTTCATTAAATAGCTCTACAAGTTTTGGGGCTAGAAGGTGCGTAAAAGCCTGGTAGTATTTGGCTGAGAAGCCGTCAGCTCCCGGGGATTTATGCTTTGGTAAATTTTTAATCACGTTTTCAAACTCTACTATAGATATTGGTTTGTTCAGTTGTTGGTATAGGTCGTTGTTGATCATAGGGAGTTTAACCTTTTGCAGAAATTCGTTAATTTCTATGTCTGTGGGCTGGTGCGTATTTGGGTCCTGGTTAAGATTATAGAGAGTTTCGTAGAACTCCTTAAAGACATTAGCTATATCTCTGGGGTCATGGGATATGCCCCCGTCTGATGGTGTTTAATCATTGCTAAGTTGGATTTTGCCGGTCTTTTTTTAAGCTGAGAGGCCAATAGTTTGCCCGCTTTATTGTTTTGGGAGTAGTAGGAAAGTCTGAGGCGTTTGAAATAGATATCATAATCTTTTTTTAAGACGTAATTCCTCCCGGCAGGCATTAAGTTGCGTCAGAATTCGTTTTGGTTGCTTTGTTTTGCCTCCAGGTCCACTATTTGTTTATTTAATTGTGAGATGTTTTGTGATTCCCGTCTTTTCTCTCTAGCAGCTATTTGGATCAAAACCCCCCTAGCAAAGGCTTTGTGGGCACACCAAACCATGGCGGAAGAGCACTCAGCATTATCATTGATTGAAAAGTATTCCATAAGTTTGAGTTGCATTTGCTCTCTAATTTGAGGTTTGGAGAGAAGGTAAGGGTTATTACGCCATAGTGGTGTATAAGTAGCTTTACGAGGGTCCACGATATCAACGGTAATGGGAGACTGGTCTGACCATGTGATACTGTGGATCGTCACCTTCGTCACTTTTTGCAGCACAAACTTATCCATAAGAAGAAAGTCTATTCTAGAGTAGCTTTTATGGAGTAATGGGAATAGTCCCTGTCCGAGGTGTGGAGACATTGCCACGGATCATGTAGATGCTCTTCTACAGGGCCCCAGAGATGGTCGGCGTCTTGCCCTCCCCGAGGAGGAGTCCATCACATCATTCAATACCACATTGAAATCTCCACATAATATCAAATTTCCCTTTTGCATTTGTTTTGTCTTTTTTATGATTTTGCGACTAAACCTTATAGGTTTCTTATTGGGTGCATATAAATTTACCAGAGTGTAAATAATGCTAAGTTCGGCTACTAAAATTATGGACTGTCCATGCTCATCGAAAACTTTGTCCATCAGGGAAAACGTAATAGAATCTCTGACAGCTATCAGTACTCCACCCAGTTTGCCATAGCCGTTTGCTGGAAATAACTGCGGAAACTTTCTATGTGAACATTTCGGAGGATTTAGCTTAGTAAAATGTGTCTCTTGTATACAGATAACATCACGATTTTGATCCAAGGCTGTTTTCCACAATATTCTTCATTTAAAAGGGCTATTTAACCACTTCAGCCCCGGAAGGATTTGCCCCCTTCCTGACCAGAGCCCTTTTTGCGATTCGGCATTGCGTCACTTTAACTGACAATTGCGCGGTCGTGCGACGTTGTACCCAAACGAAATTTGCGTCCTTTTTTTCCCACAAATAGACCTTTCTTTTGGTGGTATTTGGCCCCCTCTGCGTCATTTCTGATCACCACTATAAACAAAAGAAGAGCGACAATTTTGTAAAAAAAAAAACAAATTTCTTACTTTTTGCTAATATACAAATCCAAGAAAAATATATAAAAAAAACATTTTTTTCATCGGTTTTGGCCAATTTATATTCTTCCTCATACCTGTGATAAAAAAAAAATGCAATCGTGTTTATTGATTGGTTTGTGCAAAAGTTGCCACGTTTAGGGATGGTGAGAATTCATTTCTAGGGTTTTTATTTTTTTTTTATTTTTTACTAGTAATGGCGGTGATCTGCGATTTTTAGCGGTACTGCAATATTGCAACGGACATGTCGGAACATTTTGACACTTTTTTGGGACTATTGGCATTTATACAGCGATCAGTGCTATAAAAATGCACTGATTACTGTGTAAATGCCATTGGCAGTGAAGGGGTTAACCTGGGGGGCGCTCTAAGGGTTAACTGTGTTCCCAGGGCATGTTCTAACTGTCTTAGTGTTTGACTGGCAGGGGGAGGGGAGTGATCACAGCTTCCATATACAGGAAGGCTGTGATCACTCCCTTCCCCCTCTAACAGAACGGAGATCCGTGTTTACTTACACGGACCTCCGTTCTTTCACTCCAGGGGGGGGCATCACGGATAGCCGGAGGAGATCGAGCCCGCCACACCCGCTCCCTAGCCCCCCCGGACACAGTGAGCAAGCGAGCGCGCCTCCGGCAGCGCACGCTCACAGTGCGCGATCTGGCAGCTGCCGTCATATGATGGCGGTTTGCCCAGGAGAGCCATCTTGTCGGTCGGCAAGTGGTTAAACCTCTAGCATTTAGAGACATCAATTTAAGAGACATTTAACTGGTAGAGAATGCTGTGGAGCCATCTAGTGGTAGTGACAGGGAGGTGTAGAGTAGAGATATTAGCTTCAGTTAGGTTTGAGTGTGAAAATTGGTACTTTGAGTACAGTTCTTATAAAACAAAGATCAAACAACAGAATAATAACTCTTACTACCTTGTGTAAGGTAGATTAAAACAATCATGTAACCGGTGAATTGGGGAAATTCCCGTAAACAACTTTGGAGGAGTATTGTTTTAAGTCAGCCGTGCACCGTGTGTTTCAGGTATCGTCACATTGACGGGTATCGCCAGTTAAGGGATTGGGTATTAGCCATTCTGTCAGATGTACAGCGAGGTGACTTTGAATTAAGGAGGACTGGAGTGTGCCTTTGATCCTTTTTTACTGTGCTGGATCCTGGAGCTCCCACTAGTAGCTGGAGGTCCTGGAATTGCTGGATTGCCGTCGGCGAGTAGGAATCCCCATTTTCAGAGAAGCTCCAATCCCTTTTCCAGAGAGTTTATGGAGTGCAATTCATTGTTCATCTCCAGGAGCAGTTTAGCCGGGAAGCCCCACTTATAAAGTACTTTATAGTTCCTCAAGATTTTAGTTATGGGGATCAGTTTGTTCCTGGCCACCATTGTAGCTTGCGACAGATCTGCGTACAGGGTGATGCCCGAATATGGGTCTGGGAGGGTCTGTTTTTTTCTGGCAAAGTGCATCAGTTGGTCCTTGATGTGGTAAAAATGCTATGTATTGCTATGACATCTCTGGGAATCCTATCAGGCAGGTGTGGCGGTTTGGGCAGTCTGTGGGCCCTGTCTATAATTACATCTGCCGGTGTGAGAGATGGTAGAACTGTTCCCATTAGCTTTAGGAGATATAGTCTCAGGTCAGCAGGTTTTACTGTTTCAGGGACAACCCTGACTTTAATGTTGTTCCGTCTCGTTCTGTCCTCAAGGTCTGCGACCTTGAGTTTCAGAGCTGCAATTTCATCCTCCACTTCAAAATGAGCGTCCACCAGCTCATTGTGCGCCAATGTAAAATCTCCCATTTTATTTTCCATATAATCCACCCTGTCTCCCAGATCTGCTATATCCTTGCTTGTGGATCTCATAAAATTAGCTATGTCCTGTTGTATAGCACCTCTTAGGGTTAATAACATATCCTTCATAATGACATCTGTTATTGGTTGCCCTGAGGTGGGAAAAGCATCCAAATTTTGGTTATACGTGGGGGCTTGCTCCATTTCACTTTCCTCTGTATCATACTCAGCAGAGTTATTCTCTAAGGAGTTAAGCCTCCTCTTCTGTTTAATGTGGCTATTAGAAGTAGAGGGCGGTTGTGATGTGCCTGTTTCAGGTGACTCACCTGTTCCTGTAGCGATCGTATCCTCGTCTGCAGGCAGGGTCGCGTGTCTCCCGTAGCCAGCGCCATCTTGGATTCGCCTGGCCGGCCCTGGATTGAAGAATTTGGTCAGTTTTCTAGGTGCCTCTCGCTCCTTACATTTCCTCATGGTCCTGCCCCAATCCTCCTCAGACTCCCCTCTCAGGCTGTCCGCAAATAAACTGTCTCTGTGCACTGTGAAAAGCTGTGTAATGCCCGGTGTGTCAGAGCTCCTCACTTACAGCTCCATCCGCTCTGGCTGCCGTCTCCGCCCCCACACCTATGCATTTTTTATTGCTTTTTGCAGAAACGCACTACAGCCCATGTAGCACAGTTTCCTATGGGAGGCGCTCACATCCAGGCTTTTCTCAGCCGCTGACTTTTTGGAAAGGGTCAGGGACTTTTTTTTTTTTTTACTTTTTGCTATAATAAATATCCAAAAAAAAATGTTAAATAACAAATTTCTTCCTCAGTTTAGGCCGATAAATATTCTTCCTCATATTTTTGGTAAAAAAATCCCAATAAGCGTTTATTGATTGGTTTGAGCAAAAGTTATTGCGTCTATAAACTACAGGATAGATTTAGGTACTTTTATTTATTTATTTTTTTTACTAGTAATGGTGGCGATCTGCGATTTTTAGCAGGACTGCGACATTGTGGCGGACATGTCAGACACTTTTGACACTTTTTTTGGGACCAGTGACATTTATACAGCAATCATAGATATGAAATTGCACGGATTACTGTATAAATGTCACTGGCATCTATGGTTTTTGAAGTTAAATACAGAAACCTATAGGTTTTTTTTTTAGCAACACACTTATGAGCACTGCCCTTACTGTACTGGGGATTGCACCTGAAAGTTTATATACTGCATAGGTTTTAATTAAGAAAAAATATTTATAATTTGTGCACATACTGGTATAACACTCAACATGCTGAGGAGATAGCGCCACTTCCTTTTATTTATTCCTACCCTGTAAGGGATTTTAGGAAGGCAGCAGTCTCATATTCTAGCGATAATGCCATGTTGGGTAATTTATTTGGTGTAACATCATCTTTTATATTTGACCAAAAAAATTGGGTTATCTATTGTGTTTTTTGCATTACAATTCTTGAAAGTGTATTTTCCCCAAACAATTGCGTTTCAAAAATCTGCGTGACATAAAAAAATTGTAACAACCGCCATTTTATTCTGTAGGGCCTCTGCTTAAAAAAAAGAAATCTATGCTTCTATACTGTCATATTATAGTTCTTCTCTTTATAGTACTTGCCAGTGTTACAGATCGCTATGGAAGGGGGTTCCTTATCACAGTGGTTCTCAACCTCGGTCCTCAACTACCCTTAACAGGCCATGTTTGTAGGTTTTTCTTTATCTTGCACAGGATGTAAACCTGATTCATGAAATGTGAGCTGGGCACATATATCTGCAGTGTTTTCTTATCTCTCTTCTAAGCACTGAGTCCCTTGTCTTTCTCCTGCTCCGTAGATCTGTTATCAGCCTTGTAACTTCTGACAAGTTCTCAGAGAGGGGAGATCAAAGCAGCCTGAAATTTGTGTTGTGGGATGTTATTATAAATAGATTATTAGAGAGCTTGACTTGTCAGAGCACAGCTCTGCACATTCCTTCCTTCTTTTGCCAATGTAGAGTGGGGGTGTGTGCCTTTCCTCCAATCAGCTGCCTTGGCTGTATGCCCAGAATCCACTCCCAGTGCTGTACAGGAAGAGAAAATCTGTAACATGAGGTGAACTTTCTAAAGAATATATAAAGCTGAAGACAGCAGATATACAGTATCTCACAAAAGTGTGTACACCCCCTGACATTTTTGTAAATATTTTATTCTATCTTTTCATGTGACAACACTGAAGAGCTGACACTTTGCTACAATGTAAAGTAGTGAGTGCACAGCTTGTATAACAGTGTAAATTTGCTGTCCCCTCAAAATAACTCAACACACAGCCATTCATGTCTAAACCTCTGGCAACAAAAGTGAGTACACCCCTAAGTGTAAATGTCCAAATTGGGCCCAATTAGCCATTTTTTGTCCCCAGTGTCATGTGACTCGTTAGTGTTACAAGGTCTCAGGTGTGAATGGGAAGCAGGTGTGTTAAATTTGGTGTTATCGCTCTCACTCTCTTATACTGGCCACTGGAAATTCAACATGGCACCTCATGGCAAAGAACTCTCTGAGGATCTGAAAAAAGAATTGTTGCTCTACATAAAGATGGCCCAGGCTATAAGAAGATTGCCAAGACCCTGAAACTGAGCTGCCGCACGGTGGCCAAGACCATACAGCTGTTTACCAGGACAGGTTCCACTTAGAACAGCGCCTCACCATGGACAACCAAAGAAGTTGAGTGCCGTGCTCAGCGTCATATCCAGATGTTGTCTTTGGGAAATAGACGTATGAGTGCTGCCAGCATTGCTGCAGAGGCTGAAGGGGTGGGGGGTCAACCTGTCAGTGCTCAGACCATACACCACACACTGCATCAAATTGGTCTGCGTGGCTGTCATCCCAGAAGGAAGCCTCTTCTAAAGATGATGCACAAGAAAGCCTGCAAACAGTTTGCTGAAGACAAGCAGACCAAGGGCATGGATTACTGGAACCATGCCCTGTGCTCTGATGAGACCAAGATAAACTTATTTGGTTCAGATGGTTCCAAGCGTGTGTGGCGGCAACCAGGTGAGGAGTACAAAGACAAGTGTGTCTTGCCTACAGTCAAGCATGGTGGTGGGAGTGTCATGGTCTGGGGCTGCATGAATGCTGCCAGCACTGGGGAGCTACAGTTCATTGAGGGAACCATGAATGCCAACATGTACTGTGACATACTGAAGCAGAGCATGATCCCCTCCCTTCAGAGACTGGGCCACAGGGTAGTATTCCAACATGATAACAACCCCAAACATGACCACTGCCTTGTTAAAGAAGCTGAGGGTAAAGTTGATGGACTGGCCAAGCATTTCCCCAGACTTAAACACTATTGAGCATCTGTGGGGCATCCTCAAATGGAAAGTGGAGGAGCGCAAGGTCTCTAACATCCCCAGCTCTGTGATGTCATCATGGAGGAGCGGAAGAGGACTCCAGTGGCAACCTGTGAAGCCCTGGTTAACTCCATGCCCAAGAGGCACTTTGGGCCCAATTTGGACATTTTCACTTAGGGGTGTCCTCACTTTTGTTGCCAGCAGTTTAGACATTAATGGCTGTGTGTTGAGTTATTTTGAGGGGACAGTAAATTTACACTGTTATACAAGCTGTACACTCACTACTTTACATTGTAGCAAAGTGTCATTTCTTCAGTGTTGTCACATGGAAAGATAGAATAAAATATTTACAAAAATGTGAGGGGTGTACTCACTTTTGTGAGATACTGTACATATAATACTTATATAGGGAGATTTGTTTTATCTCTGTGCATCCTCTGAGGCTGTTCACTTCAATGGGTATATGGAGGGTTTAAACCCACTTTAAATCAGTCAATGGCTTGGTATTTTGGACAGCTATTTTATCTAAGAGAAATTCCCCAAACATGGCCTGTTGGGGGTACTTGAGGACAGGGATGATAAACACTGCCTTATAGAATTTCTACGATAGAGAAGGATAATCATTGAGGGTGGGGGTTTTTGTCTCCCCTCAATGGATTCTCCTATCATGGTGTAGAAGCTCCCCTGGTGGTTTCCAGGTGTCTGCAGCCAAAGCATGGGCACTCTTTGTCTCTAGTAAATTGGATCAGACATCAGCTAGTGCTGAAACTGCCAGGTCCAAGCACACTAGCTCTAGACATTCAAGCAGTTCTAACCTGTCATCCACCAGTGCTGCAGTCACCAGGGCCCATGCAAAAGCAGAAGCTGTGCATGCACTGGCTTCCTATGCAGTACGTGAAGCTGAAATGATAAGAGAACAGGGCCACATAGACGAAGAACATCATAGAAGAAAAGTAGAGGTGAGAGTATCTACATATTCTCAAGCAAGAAAAAACTGCTGCAGCAGCCTTAGCTGAAGCTGAAGTTCTCATGAGAGCTGTTGAAGAACAGTACAGAGAACACTCTGTGATAGAAACGCAGATGACACCTCTCAGTGCAATCCAACGCACCAGCGAATATGTACAATTGCATGCAACCATGTGCTCTGATCAACAGTCTAATGATGCATCAAAATCGTCAAAAGTCCCGCTATCAGCAGACAACTTTGATATCATTCGATGCTACAAGACTGAACCAAAACTTAATATGAAAAGCCAAGTGGTTATGTACTCAGGAAACCAAACAAATGTTGACGTAATCTCCCCTAGGGAAAACATAAACCTGGCCTATAGCAGAAAGACTTGCCGCAAGGGATAACAACCACACGACCAGAGTGGATTTAACCGAGCACCCCGCTGTCTTATCAGCCACAAACATGCCCTGTGTTTGTTCCCAGAAAATGCTCACCTGAGGCAGGAGGAGCCACATATGTGCCAAAATACTTGATACGCCACGAAATGCTGATCTCTGGTCTCTTGATGTTTGATGACCGTCCAGAAAACTTTTGGGCCTGGAAGTCATCTTTTCTAAGCAGCACCCAAGACTTAAATCTGACAGACAGGGAAAAGCTTGACCTACTCTTCAAATGGCTCAGAACAGAGTCTTCTGAGCAAGCCAAAAGAATCAGGTCAGTACATGTTCATGATGCTACAGCAGGGCTTACAATGGTATGGCAGAGATTGGAAGACTGGTATGGGTCACCTGAAGTAATTGAAGATGCACTTCTAAAGAAAATTGAAAATTATCCAAAAATAACAGAGACAACCAGAAGCTGAGAGCTTGGAGACATACTTTTAGAGCTGAAGGCAGCAAAAGCTGGTGGATACCTGCCAGGCCTCTCATATTTGGATACAGCACATGGTGTCAACCTGATAATTGAGAAGCTTACTTACAACTTACAAGAAAGATGAATCACGCAAGCATCAAAATACAAGGAAGATCATCGGGGGGCATTTCCAACTTTCTCCTTCCTCGCAAAGTTCATCGTGAATAAAGCTAAAATGAGCAATGACCCAAGTTTTTGAACATGGAAGGCTAAAGACAGAGAAACAACCATCAGTGCATAATAAAGAACACAGAACAATAGCGTCTGTATGGAAGGCAGAAGTACCGTCTGAGTTTGAAGCCAACCAGGATAAAAGCTCAGGAATGAAAATTGAGGAGTGTCCACTACATAACAAGCCTCGTCCACATAGAAAATGTTGCAGTTTCAGAAGCAAGACAATAGGGGAGTGCAAGTCTTATCTTAAGGACAAGGCATTTGTTTCAGATGCTGTGGTTCAACTCAGAATCTTGCTAAAGACTGTGTGAAAGCAATGCAATGCAAAAGAATGCAATAATGACAACCATCTGTCTGCGTTGCACCCAGGACCAGCACCATGGAAAACAGAGAATCCGGTAATCCAAGAAGATCGTTGTGGGGAGCAAAAAGAGAGTGCAACACCAGCAATAACGTCAACGTGCACTGAGATCTGCACAGAGACATTTAGCTCTAGATCATGCTCCAAGAAATGTTTGGTCAAGGTGTATCCTGCAGGCCTCAGAGAGAGCAAATCAGAACGTATGCAGTCTTAGACAAACAAAGTAACAGATCTCTAGCAAGAACAGATTTCTTTGACCTCTTTGGTGACAGAGAAAGTTCAACTCTGTATAATTTGAAGACATGTTGAGGAGTTATAGAGACAGAAGGGAGGAGAGCAAGCAACTACATCATTGAGTCATTAGATGGGAAAACACATCTGACTCTCCCCACTCTCATATAATGTGATATGACAATGTGATATGACACCACATGATAGATCAGAGGTCCCCACACCTGAAATTGCATGTCACTACCCTCATCTGATGCTAATAACAGACAAGATTCCAGCACTCGACCCAGACGCTGCAATTATCCTTCTACTAGGAAGAGACATAATGAGAGTAGAGTTGAGCGAACACCTGGATGTTTGGGTTTGGCGGGTTCGGACAAACTTCGCGGAAATGTTCGGGTTCGGTACCGAACATTACCCGAACTTGACCCCGGACCCTGAACCCCATTGAAGTCAATGGGGACCCAAACTTTTCGGCACAAAAATGGCTGTGAAAAAGTCCTGGAAAGTGCTAGAGGGTTTCAAAAGGAAGAAAAATTGGAGATGTTATTAGATCTGCAATCTGTCCCTCAAAGCAGTAGTAATCCCTACCTAGTCCAGTATCAGATCGTTCTGTAATGCAGGATGAGAGATCGTTCTGTAATCAGATTGTTCTGTAATGCAGGATGAGAGATCGTTCTGTAATCAGATCGTTCTGTAATGCAGGATGAGAGATCGTTCTGTAATCAGATCGTTCTGTAATGCAGGATGAGATGTTATAGATCTACAATCTGTCCCGCAAAGCAGTAGTAGTAATCTCTACCTAGTTATTATCACTGCAATCTGTCCCTCACAGCAATAGTAGTAATCTCTACCTAGTTATTAGATCTGCAATCTGTCCCTCACAGCGCCGGCAGCATCCTCTCCCTACACTAACCTGAGAGCATGTGACTGCAGCACTGTGACTCCAGCCTCATATAGAGGCTGGGTCACATGATGCACTGGCCAATCACAGCCATGCCATTAGTAGGCATGGCTGTGATGGCTTCTAGGGAAAACCAGTGAAACGCTTGTTGATTGGCTGCCCTGCAGCTATTCAACATGATTGATAAAATACCAGAACCCAGAACCCGAACCCCGACTTTTTCTCAAACGTTTGGATTCGGGACACGGACACCCAAAATTTCGGTACGGACCCAAACTTTATGGTTCGGGTTCGCTCAATTCTAACTGAGAGTGCACAAGGTCAGAGAGCAGTACAGTTGGCCACACAATGCACCATTAGCGTCTTGACCTTGGATGGGTCATCATTGGTGATGTATGTCTGGACGGAGATCACAAGCCAGAAAAAGTGATTGTCTACAAAACAAACATATTGCAAAATGACCGCACATCATGTTTTAGCTCCTGTACAACAGGATACAGATTAGATATAGTCTAGTCAACCCAACACAATAGCAGAGAGTTCAGAGCTGCACGAAGGCTCTATCCTCACCTGAAGATACAGATGAGCTAGGATACAAGGTGTTTGAAATAACACGAGATGATGACAAACACCATCTGTTGAAGAGAGCCTCTTCCTTGAGATCATGGACAGAGAAGTCCTCATAGATGAGTCAAACAGATGGGTAGCTCCACTACATTTCCGTTCACCCCATCACCTTCCTAACAACAAAGGACAAGCAGTGAAGCGCCTCACCTCATTGCGATGCACTCTTGACAGAAAGCCAGATATGAAGGAACAGTTCCATGATTTCATGCAAAAGATCATCAACGGTGGTCAAGCTGAAAGAGCACCACCATTGGAAGAAAACCAAGAATGTTGGTACTTACCAATATTTGGAGTGTATCATCCCCAGAAACCAGGACAGATATGAGTAGTATTCAACTCCAGTGCAAAGCATGAAGGCATCTCCCTAAACAATGTCGTCCTCAGTGGACCCAATCTGAATAATTCACTTCTTGGAGTCCTCATTAGATTCCAAAAATAACTTGTTGCAGTAACAGCAAATGCACAAAAAATGCTCTACTATTTCCTTGTCTGTAAAGATCACAGGGACTACCTGAGGTTCCTGTGCTATGAAGATCATGACTTTAACAGAGATGTCACAGAATACAGGATGAAGGTGCACATTTTTGGGAACAGTCCCACTCCAGCTGTAGCCATCTATAACCTCAGACGAGCAGCTCAGGAAGGTAAAGAATAGAATGGCACAGATGCCCAACTGTTTGTCACGAGAAATTTGTATGTGGATGATGGACTTGATTCTTTCTCCAGCAATGAAGAGGCTATCAACATCCTGAAAAGAGCAAGAAAGATGTTAGCAGAATCTAATGTAAGGTTGCACAAAATAGCTTCCAACAGCAGCAAATTCATGGAAGCATTTTCCTCAGAGGACCATTCAAAAGACCTCAAAGACCTGGATCTATAAACAGATTCACTGCCCCTTCAAAGACGTTTATTGGCTCAGTTGGGATCTGAAAACCAACAGCTTCACATTTAGGTGTCCGTTTATGAAACAGAGAAGAGCAGAGATCCTGAGGATCACGGCTGATCTCTCAGGTGTACCAGTTTATGAAGCTGAGATGAGGAGTGGAAAACCTGTTCTTTACTTCTCATCACTTCTCATCACAGGACACACCCTTCTGCCATTCACTTTTACACAGATGGCCTGTTTATGAAGGTGAGATCTGAAGATCTCACTGGCCTTCTCTGTAAAATATCTCCGTCCCAGATTCTCCAGCTCAGAGGTGGTGAATTTGGGTGTGAAGCTGCTGTGATGTGAGGAAAAGGCCTTTTTCTTCCTAATATCAGCACCAGCGAGGTTAAGGATATAAATAATAACTATATATGTTTATGTGCATAGTTGTGTTTATATACATATATATATATATATATATATATATATATATATATATATATATATATTATATATATAACACACACACTATAGTTATAATATATTGTCTTTTAGGACACATTCACATCTGAGCAATGTAGCATTGTTGGCAGAATTGGGCAATTCATGGCGCAGTTCCAAATTGCACTAAAATTGTATCAAATTATGTACTGCGTTTTTGGGTGCAATTCGTGCTAATGGCACCCCAAATGCAGCTAGCAGACATGCATTTTGCCACACATTTTGTCCTTTCATACATATGCTACCAACGCGCCAATATTCAAATTGAAAAAAAAAGATTCAATTTTGCTTTTTGGGCCTGTCTTTATGTGCATTTTGGTGTTTTTTTAACATGTATTTTGGCTAATGTTTTACCTGCGTTTTTGTGTGTATTCTGGAAATGCATGCAAAATGCATGTTATGCTTGTGGTGTTAATGCTACCCGAAAAGTGGCTAGCAGATGTGCTGTTTGCAACAATACACATAAAAACGAAATCAAAATGCACATTAAAAAGTGCCAAAATATGTGCTAAACAAGTGCCAAAATGTGCATTACAAACTACACCAAAATGCATTTTAAAATAACCTGTGCCAAAATGTGCGTTAAAGCACCAAAATGCGTGTTTAGAAAAGCGCCAAAATGCCCAGTAAAAAAATCCACACCAAAACGCCCTGTTAAAAAGCAGCAAAATTTGTGTAAATAATGCCAAAATGTGCAACAAAAATGGGCCAAAATACACATTTAAAAATATGCCAAAATGTGCTTAAAAACTGTTAAAAAAATTTCCAGTGATCAGTGCTTATTATTTTCATGTATTTACACTGGCTTTTTAAACTTTGGTTTCACCTATTAAACTCAGCTGCTCTGTAATCACACACAGGTATCTCACCCAGATCACAGGCACCCCTCCCCCTTCTACACAGATCTCAGGTGTTCTCAGAGGAAAAACTTCTCTTCTCTTCTCCTTCTGAGATGAAATGTTCTCCACTTCATAAACAGGGGGCCAGTGGAGATGATTTTTCTCAGAGAACTGCTGAGAACTGAAATGAGATAAATTATCTCTGTTTGATAAACGTACACCTTAGAGTATCCAGAGAAGAGAAGCGAGAAGGGGTGTCTTGTCCACGGTCAACAGCCTTTATGACCCCCTAGGGCTTGTAGCCCCCATCACCATGCAAGGCAAGGCTCTTATGAGAGAATTTGCTATTGGACATGAACAAAGGGAATGGGCCACACCTCTGCCTAAGGATAAAGAAATGCAGTGGAAGTTGTGGAGGGACTCATTGATAGAGCTTGAACAACTCATCATCCAAAGGTCATATATCCCTGTTTCTTTGTCTGCCACAAAGCAAAGAGAATTGTGTGTATTCTCAGATGCATCCACTATGGCTATAGCAGCTGTAGCCTGCCTTAGAGTAAAGGTCTTTGAAGGACAAAGTTATGTTGGGTTTATCCTGGTAAAATCCAAACTAGCTCCACGTCCAGCACACACTGTTCCACACTTAGAGCTTTGTGCTGCTGTCGTAGCAGTGGAGATGGCAGATTTGATCATTGCTGAGCTGGACATTGAGAACCACACAGTGAAGTTTTACACAGACAGCAAGATTGTGTTAGGTTATATTCACAGTGTTTTGAGAAGATTCTACATATGTGTTAAACAGAGTGACATGCATCAGAAAGTCCACATGCCCGGAACAGGGACACTACATCAGTACAGAGAAAAATCCAACCGACCATGGGACTAGACCTGTATCAGCGGCTGTCCTCAAGCACACTAACTGGTTCTCAGGTCCATCTTTTTTGACTGGATCAGAAACCGAAGAGACTACACAGTTAGAGATCTTTGAACTTCTAGAACCAGATATTGACAAAGAAGTCATGGCCATCATGAACGCTCAACCTTTAGTTCCAGTGTCAACAGATCCAGAAATGCCAGCAGTCTTGACACCTGCAATGCTTTTGACTCAGAAGATTGAAACAGTGTCAGCTCCCACAGGAGACTTTGGTTTCCAAGACCTATACACCAAACAATGGAAGCAAGTTCAGAGTCTTGCAGACATCTTATGGAAAAGATGGAAACAAGAGTACCTGGTGATGCTCCAGTCACATAAAAGATGGCAAGTGAACAAGCCTAACCTGCAAGTCGGAGATGTCGTTCTACTAAAAGATGCTCAGGTTCACAGAAATGAAGGGCCAGTTGAGACTGTACCTAGTAATGATAGTAAAGGTTAGGAAGGTCGAAATTAAGGTCATGAGACAGGGCACCCCTAAGGTGTACCTTAGACCTATCTCTGAAGTTGTTTTAAAAGAAACATAGTGGTATAATGGGAAGTTGTTAGCTGTCTGCCAAGCTTTGTACTTCAAACACATTGTGAGGGCAGAACAGTAACAGTGACAGTGTATATTATTATCTCTGATCACTGTATTACTGGAGACTTCAGTTAGATATGTGCATGAGGAATTGTTTTTTTTTGTTTCGATCCATTAATCTAGTTATTTAGTTTAGTTGATTCGTTCAATTTGTATTTGTAATTCATTTTATGTCTTTTTTGAATTTTCTTCAAATGAAACGTTTGAATCGATAAAGTTTGAAAAATCTTGATCAAATGATTACAATGACTCTTTAACCACTTCAGCCCCAGAAGGATTTCACACTTTAGGACCAGAGCACTTTTTGCGATTCTGCACTGGGTCGCTTAAACTGACAATTGCGCGGTCGTGCGACGTTGTACCCAAACTAAATTTGCGTCCTTTTTTTCCCATATATAGAGCTTTCTTTTGGTGGTATTTGATCACTATAAACAAAAGAAGAGCGACAATTTTGCAAAAAAACCCAAATTTCTTACTTTTTGCTAAAATACAAATCCAAAAAAAATATATATAAAAAAAACATTTTTTTTCAACAGTTTTGGCCGATTTATATTCTTCCTCATATTTTGATTTAAAAAAAAATCGCAATCGGCGTTTATTGATTGATTTGCGCAAAAGTTGTCGCGTTTACGGATGATGAGAATAAATTTCTGGGGTTTTTATTTATTCATTTTTTTTACTAGTAATGGCAGCGATCTGCGATTTTTAGCGGTACTGCGATATTGGGATGGACATGTCGGACCATTTTGACACTTTTTTGGGACCATTGGCATTTTTACAGCGATCAGTGCTATAAAAATGCACTGATTACTGTGTAAATTGCCAGTGTAGGGGTTAACCTGGGGGGCGCTCTAAGGGTTAACTGAGTTCCCTGGGCGTGTTCTAACTGTATTAGTGCTGGACTGGCTGGAGGAGGGGAGTGATCACGGCTTCCATATAGAGGAAGCCTGTGATCACAGCCCTTCCCCCTCTCACAGAACGAAGATCCGTGTTTACTTATACGGACCTCCATTCTTTCACTGCGGGGGGGGGGGGGCATTGCGGGTACCCGGCGGAGATCGAGTCCGCCGCACCCGCTCCCTGGCCCCCCCCGGACACAGTGAGCGATATTGCAGCTGCGGCCATGTGACGGCGGTTTGCGATATCGAACCAATTTGTCGCTGTCAGACGGCGGTCGGCAAGTGGTTAAGTCACCTTTTGGCTTAACAAAAACAGCATTATTTCCAAATGGTACTCTAATAACACCACAGTGTCTTTGATTTCAGCAATATGTGTACAGTTAGAATTCAACGGGAGTTCAATGTAATATTCCATTCAAATTTCAGTCTGCATTTCGGAAATTCCATTGAATATCATTTAGTGATTTGGAGCAAAATGTGTTTATATTGTAATTCGGTATTCGGATATA
Organism: Glandirana rugosa; assembly: GCA_018402905.1. Lineage (NCBI taxonomy): Eukaryota > Metazoa > Chordata > Amphibia > Anura > Ranidae > Glandirana > Glandirana rugosa. The sequence continues at coordinate 397,277 of BLSH010212576.1, forward strand.
TCAAAATCTCTGAATAATGAAAAATTTGACCGAATAATAATTCAGAAGGAAATGAACTGGGCATGTCTAATGTCAGTGGCAGTTAGTCAGTTCCCCTTCAGTGTCAGTTGGTGTCACCACACTATCGCAGTTCCATTATAAGTCGCTGATCACTGTCATTAGAAGTATAGAAAAAAAAAAATTCCAGTATATATCCCATAGTATGTAGACATATAAGTTTCACACACACCAATCAATATACACTTATTGGGATTTTTTTAATTAACCACTTCAATACTGGGCACTTAAACCCCCTTCCTTCCCGGACCAATTTTCAGCTTTCAGCGCTGTTGCAGTTTGAATGACAATTGCGCGGTCATGCGACACTGCACCCATATGAAATTTTTATCATTTTTTTCACACAAATAGAGCTTTCTTTTGGTGGTATTTAATCACCCCTGGGTTTTTTATTTTTTGCACTATAAATTAAAAAAGACTGAAAATTTTCAAAAACCATGCATTTTTCTTCGTTTCTGTTATAAAATTTTGCAAATAAGTAATTTCTCTTCATAAATTTTAACCAAAAATGATACTGCTACATTTCTTTGGTAAAAATAACCCAAATCGGGGTTTATTTGGTGTTGGCGGACAGACAGATGTTTTGTGTATGGTGACAGATGTGATGGGGGACAGACAGATGTTGTGTGTATGGTGACAGATGTGATGGGGGACAGACAGATGTTTTGTGTATGATGACAGATGTTATGGGGACAGACAGATGTTTTTTGTATGGTGACAGATGTGATGGGGACATACAGATGTTTGGGGACTGTGACAGATGTTTTGTGTATGGTGACAGATGTGATGGGGACAGACAGATGTTTTGTGTATGGTGACAGATGTGACGGGGACAGACAGATGTTTTGTGTATGGTGACAGATGTGATGGGGACATACAGATGTTTGGGGACTGTGACAGATGTTTTGTGTATGGTGACAGATGTGTTGGGGGACATACAGATGTTTTGTGTATGGTGACAGATGTGACGGGGACAGACAGATGTTTTGTGTATGGTGACAGATGTGACGGTGACAGACAGATGTTTTGTGTATGGTGACAGATGTGACGGGGACAGACAGATGTTTTGTGTATGGTGACAGATGTGATGGGGACAGACAGATGTTTGGGGACTGTGACAGATGTTTTGTGTATGGTGACAGATGTGATGGGGGACAGACAGATGTTTTGTGTATGGTGACAGATGTTTTGTGTATGGTGACAGATGTGATTGGGGACATACAGATGTTTGGGGACTGTTTTATGGGGACACTTATGTGTATGGGGACAGGGGTATCAGTGTGCTTGGTGCACTGTGTGGGGGGGGGGGCGATCTATAAGATCTTTCTGCATGAAATCATCATCATGCAGAGAGCTGTCACATAGCTGCAGCTTCCCCCCTCCCCCCTCACTGAGCTCGGCGGGGGGAGGACTGTCACAGAGACGTTTGTCTCTGTTTACAATGTGACGGCCGTGATTGGACACAGCCGTCACATGATCGGGAGGGCCAATCACTGCGCCCATATCCCGATCTCTGCTCGGCTGGATCCTGTGATCATAATGATCACAGGATCGAGCCACAGCGCGCCGCGAGCACCCATTCTGCAGGACATAAATACACGTCCTGTCAGAACGGGAAAGGTCCCACCTGGCCGTATATATACAGTGGCCAGGTGGGAAGTGGTTAAAGACATGCAGCAGAGTATATTTTGGCCAAGAATAAGAAATTGGATTTTTGTATGTTATAGCAGAAAGTAAAAAAAATATAGTTTTCTTCAAAAATGTCATTCTTTTTTGTTTATATACTAAAAAATAACCCCCCCCCCCCTCCAGTGGTGATGAAATTCCACCAAAAGAAATCTCTATTTGTGTAAAAAAAAGGATATAAATGTGATTTGGGTGCAGTGTTGTACGACCGCACATTCACCAGTTAAAGTGGTTGTAAATGTTCCCTTTTTTTCTTTAAATAACAATCATGTCACACTTACCTCCTCTGTGCAGCAGTTTTGCACAGAGTGGCCCCGATCCTCCTTTTATGGGGTCCCTCAGCGGTGCTCTTGGCTCCCCACATTGAGTGCCCCGAAGGTGAAGCGCTCTCCTATGGGGAACTTGTGTGGGCGCGCTCCTGTGTCCCGCTGCTGCGTCTATTGACACAGACAGCAGGACTCGGCCCTGCCCCCCGGCTCCAGCATAATTGGATTTAATTGATAGCAGCTGGAGCCAATCCAATCAGGACCTGAGACACCGGCTGGAGTGGGTGTGCTCATCTCCGACACTTGAATGACCGGGTTCGGGTAAATATTAGGGGGGCTCTGGATGGCTGGTGCATTACAAAAGGTTGTTCATCTTAATGCATAGAAGGCATTAAGGTGAAAAACCATGAGACTTTACAACCCATTTAAAGTAGTGCAGTGCTGAATAGCAAAACAATGTCCTGATCATGAAGGGGTAAAACCTTCCAAAGCTGAGGTGGTTAGGTAGGTACACATACATATGATATATATATATTTATATATAGTGTAGGTAGGTACATAGGGGCTGCTGGATTATGTGGTCCACCTGTCACCTCTGCCCAGCCCAGCAATGAATAGAGTTGTACTTTGTTTTGTTATTTTATTGAGGGGTATTGACTTGGATGGGTAAGGAACTTATGGGATGCCCAGAGAATTTTTACAGTCCAATAGTGGGACAACCTATATACACTCCTTGTACACTCCTCCTGCACAACTCTTACTCGGGCACAGCTAGGGCATGGGTGAGGCCTGCCTCTGCTTTGGCCAGGCCTTGTAGAACTTCCTGTTATAGGCAGGGCCGTCTTTAATATTGATTGGACCCTGGGCAAATATTTCCTTGGGCCCCCCCATGCAATTTCACTCTCCACCTGCTCTGAGACATACAATAAATAGCAACTAAACTTAAAATCAATTTACTGAATCAGATCAGCAGTGAATTTGATTGGTTGCCAGAGGTTACAGCATATCATTACCAGTTACTGGCTGGCTGCTAGAGGTTACAGAACACATTAAGGCTCACTGCTTAGTTGCTAGAGGTTACAGCACATGCTTTCTGCTTGTTTGGTTGCTTGAGATTACTGTACATCAATACTGCTTACTGATTGGTTGCTAGAGGTTACTGTGCATCATTACTGCCCACAGATTGGTTGCTAGAGGTTACAGCACATCATCTCCTCACTGCCTGCACACCATGGACTGGGGAGGGCAAAGTCTATTTCCTGACACCACAGAAATGTGCTGCCCTTTAGCAGATACACAGCAGTGGCATCAATTATTAATGACACCCTCACGCATCTGCTGACATGTCCTGAGGAATTTCAAGCATGCCTTTGTCTCCCCAGTGGGCAGCATCCAGTATAGGTGATGGTGAATATGACCTCGGGGGGGGGGCATGATATACATATGAACATATCAGCACAACTGGCCACCACTATTTACATATCAATGCTGGTTATTTACATGTAAACATAGGGTCTGCAGGTGAGTCATCTGTACACAACAATAGGGCAGCGTTGGGCAGCTTTAGTAGCAGCACTTAGATATCAGGACACCGCACAGGTCTAAAAGTTCAAGGGATAAGGGAATTTAAACCAGGATAGTTGGCAAGTATGAGGCAGCTGCTTTGGGCCCCACAACAATGACAGGGCCCAGGGCAGCAGCCCCTTTTGCCCTGCCTTAAAGACGGCCCTGGTTATAGGCAGGGACCATGGGCCCCATAGTGTAGCAAAAAAAAAGGTAGTTTTAAGTGCTAGCTGCCCTCTGTGGACTACTGCTCCCAGCTAGTCCTCTTCAGGCCCTGCCAGCCATCCTGGCTGCAGCTGCCCAAACTTCACTGCCCCTGCTGGCTCCACATCCATCCCGGATTGTCTCTCACCCCAATCTGCTCTGGCATTCCTCTCTATCTGTGCTGGCTGTGTGTCACTCACTGACACCCGGGGATCCTTCCTGAAAGACTTACCCGGCAGTATTACTCCTTTTGCTCTCTCCTGCTGCCTGGTTCAGACTCCCCTTGGATGTGCTGAGGGGTCCTCTCTACTCCAGAGCCTCCAGACCCAAGGTCACCCCCCCAAGACTGGGGGCTTCCTCAAAGGTCCCAGCAATGAATACTCCTCCATCTTTCAGTTCTTCCACCTGACAACTCCTCCCCAGACAGGCTGACCCTAAGTATTTCAAGGAGGCCTGCCCCCTGCCAATCCTAGTTGGGGACTGGTCAAGGCTCCCTGAGACACCCCATGCCACTCCAAATCCCTTCCCCACCTCCCTTCTAGAAGCATGGCAGAGAAGTGATGCTACATGTGAGTCACCTGCTACTCTGAACCACTCCCAGCCCACCGATCAAAACAAACAGGCCCAGCGTTCCACTAAGCCTGCCTAAATTTACCTGTGCTCACCAAAAAAACTTACCTCTAGAACTAAAAGTAGAGGCTGCTACACATACATGAATGTCCATACTATGAAGATTGAGGGGCTACAACGTCCCTACTAAAGTGGGGTGACACCTGATCCCCATTGTACATTCCTCATTACAGAGATGGGGGAATGTACATGATAGATCTATAGTGTAGGTAGGTACACATACATGATATTTATATAGTGTAGGTAGGTACACATACATGCAACTCCATGCTATGAGGATTGAGGGGCTACTGAAGTGAGGCGATGCCTGATCCCCATTGTATATTCCTCATTACAGAGATGGGTGGAATATACATGATAGATATATATTGTGGTAGGTACACATAAATTATATATGTATAGTGTAGGTAGGTACACATACATGGAGCCCCATGCTATGAGGACTGAGGGGCTACAAACTCCCTACTGAAGTGGGGTGACCCTGATCCCCATTGAACATTCCTCATTACAGAGCTAGGAGGGGAATGTGGGGAATGTGGAAAATGTCCAGCCAGAAGGGGGCCTACAAACTCTGTACAGAGGAAGGATGGGATCGTGGCCTTCACTCTGCCCCCCGCCCCCATTCTCCCTCACAGATCTATAACTCTGGGGGGTAATGTACAGGATTCCCTCTGGGTGACAGATAGATAAATAAATACATTGAGGTGGAAACAATCGATCTGTACCACACCGTGCAACCAGCTCATTTAAAGTCATCAGCATTGCCGAGTAATCAGCAGTGGAAAATAAAACTGATAGTGATACAACACCTAATAAATAGTGATCTGAAGACAACCTTACTCAACATTATAATCAATTGTTAACAGATCAACACCACTTTCCTCATCTGTCCAGAGAGCAGAATTGGGATGAAGGATGGAGATCGCCTCCCACTGTCCTCATCCATCCACAGAGGAGAATTGGTATGAAGGATGGAGAGCACCCCCACTGTCCTCATCCATCCACAGAGGAGAATTGGGATGAAGAATGGAGAACGCCTCCCACTATCCTCATCCACAGAGGAGAATTGGGATGAAGGATGGAGAACGGCTCCCACTGTCCTCATCCATCCACAGAGGAGAATTGGGATGAAGGATGGAGATCACCCCCACTGTCCTCATCCATCCACAGAGGAGAATTGGGATGAAGGATGGAGATCACCCCGGCTGTCCTCATCCATCCACAGAGGAGAATTGGGATGAAGGATGGAGATCGCCTCCCACTGTCCTCATCCATCCAGAGAGCAGAATTGGGATGAAGGATGGAGATCGCCTCCCACTGTCCTCATCCATCCACAGAGGAGATTTGGGATGAAGGATGGAGAGCACCCCCACTGTCCTCATCCATTCACAGAGGAGATTTGGGATGAAGGATGGAGAGCACCCCCATGGTTCTCATCTGTCCACAGAGGAGAATTTGGATAAAGGATGGAGATCACCCCCCGCTGTCCTCATACATCCACAGAGGAGAATTGGGATGAAGGATGGAGAGCACCCCCATGGTTCTCATCTGTCCACAGAGGAGAATTGGGATGAAGGCTGGAGATCACCCCCCGCTGTCCTCATCCATCCACAGAGGAGAATTGGGATGAAGGATGAAGAGCACCCGCACTGTCCTCATCCATCCACAGAGGAGAATTGGGATGAAGGATGGAGAGCACCCCCACTGCCCTCATCCATCCACAGAGGAGATTTGGGATGAAGGATGGAGAGCACCCCGACTGTCCTCATCCATCCACAGAGGAGAATTGGGATGAAGGATGGAGAGCACCCCCACTGTCCTCATCCATCCACAGAGGAGAATTGGGATGAAGGATGGAGAGCACCCCCACTGTCCTCATCCATCCACAGAGGAGAATTGGGATGAAGGATGGATATCGCCTCCCACTGTCCTCATCCATCCAGAGAGCAGAATTGGGATGAAGGATGGAGATCGCCTCCCACTGTCCTCATCCATCCACAGAGGAGAATTGGGATGAAGGATGGAGAGCACCCCCACTGTCCTCATCCATCCACAGAGGAGATTTGGGATGAAGGATGGAGAGCACCCCCACTGTCCTCATCCATCCACAGAGGATAATTGGGATGAAGAATGGAGATCGCCTCCCACTGTCCTCATCTTTTCACAGAGGAGAATTGGGATGAAGGATGGAGAACGCCTCCCACTGTCCTCATCCATCCACAGAGGAGAATTGGGATGAAGGATCAAGAGCACCCCCACTGTCCTCATCCATCCACAGAGGAGAATTAGGATGAAGGATGGAGAGCACCCCCATGGTCCTCATCTGTCCACAGAGGAGAATTGGGATGAAGGATGGAGATCACCCCCCGCTGTCCTCATCCATCCACAGAGGAGAATTGGGATGAAGGATGGAGAGCACCCCCATGGTTCTCATCTGTCCACAGAGGAGAATTGGGATGAAGGCTGGAGATCACCCCCCGCTGTCCTCATCCTTCCACAGAGGAGAATTGGGATGAAGGATGAAGAGCACCCGCACTGTCCTCATCCATCCACAGAGGAGAATTGGGATGAAGGATGGAGAGCACTCCCATGGTTCTCATCTGTCCACAGAGGAGAATTGGGATGAAGGATGGAGATCACCCCCCGCTGTCCTCATCCATCCACAGAGGAGAATTAGGATGAAGGATGGAGAGCACCCCCACTGTCCTCATCCATCCACAGAGGAGAATTGGGATGAAGAATGGAGATCGTCTCCCACTGTCCTCATCTTTTCACAGAGGAGAATTGGGATGAAGGATGGAGAACGCCTCCCACTGTCCTCATCCATCCACAGAGGAGATTTGGGATGAAGGATGGAGAGCACCCCCACTGTCCTCATCCATCCACAGAGGAGAATTAGGATGAAGGATGGAGAGCACCCCCATGGTTCTCATCTGTCCACAGAGGAGAATTTGGATAAAGGATGGAACACCTGTCTACTCTTGGTACCCCCACGAGAGGTAGGAAGTAG
>BLSH010212576.1:404702-418306 GCA_018402905.1 Glandirana rugosa
GATCACCCCCCCCTCACCCATCCACAGAGCAAAATTGGGAGGAAGAATCGAGAGCACCCCCACTGTCCTCATCCATCCACAGAGGAGAATTGGGATGAAGGATGGAGAGCACCCCCACTGTCCTCATCTGTCCACAGAGGAGAATTGGAATGAGGGATGGAGACCACACCCCCCATCCTCATCTGTCCACAGAGCAAAATTGGGAGTAAGGATGGAGATCCCCCCCACTGTCCTCATCCTTTCACAGAGCAGAATTGGGATGAAGGATGGAGATCCCCCCACTGTCCTCATCTGTCCACAGAGGAGAATTGGGATGAAGGATGGAGATCCCCCCCACTGTCCTCATCCATCCACAGAGGAGATTTGGGATGAAGGATGGAGAGCACCCCCACTGTCCTCATCTGTCCACAGAGGAGAATTGGGATGAAGGATGGAGATCCCCCCTGTCCTCATCCATCTACAAAGCAGAAATGGGATGAAGGATGGAGAGCTCCCCCAACTGTCCTCACAGCATTGTCACTGTGTGTTTAGAGTCTTCTACTTGTGTAGGAGTCATGAACAGGAATTTCCCAGCATGCTGGTCTCATCAGTGATGGCAGTTTTGGTGTGAAGATACAAAAATCAATTTTATTATTTTGTAGTAATGAATACATTAAGGAGTAACAATACAAGATAAAATGGAGGAATCAGAGGAAGGACGGATCGCCGCTCAGATCATTCCAGAATAACGTTCAGTAGAAATCAGAGGAACCACGCATCATCTGAATGAAGAAAAAGAAAATGATGAATAATCAGTGTCATGAACAGGTTACTTCATATCAGGATCCATGTATTACCTGCAGAGGGGGGAGGGGTTTCCACAGACCATTTTCCAATCGTCATCTGTTTATAGATACATTCCAGCATTCACCCCTTCAATAAAGCATAAAATGAGAGTGTTAGAGAAAGAAATGTTCCTGTAATGATGGAAAAGTGGGGCTTGTACTGTGCTCTGTAAGAAATGATGGAAAAGGAGGAGCTAATACTGTGTTCTGTAAGAAATGATGGAAAAGGGGGAGCTTGTACTGTGTTCTGTAAGAAATGATGGAAAAGGGGGAGCTCATACTGTGTTCTGTAAGAAATGATGGAAAAGGGGGAGCTCGTACTGTGTTCTGTAAGAAATGATGGAAAAGGGGGAGCTCGTACTGTGTTCTGTAAGAAATGATGGAAAAGGGAGACCCGTACTGTGCTCTGTAAGAAATGATGGAAAAGGAGGGTTTGTACTGTGCTCTGTAAGAAATGATGGAAAAGGGGGAGCTCGTACTGTGCTCTGTAAGAAATGATGGAAAAAGGAGACCCGTACTGTGCTCTGTAAGAAATGATGGAAAAGGAGGGCTTGTACTGTGCTCTGTAAGAAATAATGGAAAAAGGGGGCTTGTACTGTACTCTGTAAGAAATGATGGAGAAGGGAGTTATACTGACACATTGGATAGACCGTGGGGGATGGGGAGTTATTTTTCTGTAAAGGTAAAACCTTGTGGAAGATTGTAGGACATGACTAAGATTATTAGTGGTGGATCTGATTTCCCCATCCCCCATCTGTAATGATAAAACTTGGGGTGAGGAATAAATTCTCCATCATCTGGGAAATCTGTGATGGGCACAGGAAATCTCAATCATCTCTCATTATCTGTATAACTACAGAGACCTCCAATGGGTTCTACAGAAATTGTATAGAATGTTTGTCACCCCGTCCTTCCATTTTCATTACAGTGCAGCCAGGGGATCAGAAAACCTCCCAACAACGTCCCCCTTCCATCATCTCATCCCCATCCAATGTTGTCCACAATTTACTATTCACATTCTAAGACTTAGTATGTGTGTTACCTCCATTAAAACAGATCTTACCATCCATCCACAGAGAAGCCGGCATTCCGGAGGACCTCACAACGACGTCTCACCTCTGCCTCTGACATCTTCTCCTCATCCAATGATATCCCCAGTTTGGTCAGAGTTCGGTTTGTGGAGATAACGGAGCAAAGATCATCACAGCACCATAATGTCACATTACAGCGGATAATACTGTTGGGAGAAGCAGGAAAGAGAGGTGAAATGTTCTTCCGGGGGGCAGAAGTAGTCCCAGCCAATGAATAATCAGTGGGCAGGGTCTTAGACAATGAAATATTGGGACATTTGGATGGATGATTTCATGGAATATTGGTTGGACCTCCCCTGTGAAATGGAGGTAAGTTGTCACCCACCTGAAAAGTCTTAGTGTGGAGTTACACTGTTGCGGGTACATTGCAGCGTACGTGGTAACGCATACATTGGAGGTGTGAATGGCTCCATATAGATTCCCTTTCACACTAAACTGCGGCACATCGATGGGAAGCGGCCACATAGGGAAATATGGGATTTCTACTTCACATGCGTCTCCATGCAGCAAAATCCACGAGGATCGCTAAACGCACTGACAAGCAATGATAATATATAAAATAACTAGAAGGGACGTTCCTGCGCTGGGATAAATAACATAAACTTGAATAAATAAATAAACTTTAAGACTGCTGCCCTCCAAGCCTTCCCCTGCTAGGCAGGGTAAGTAATAAAGATAGATTTGTATATAGGGATGGCGCTGTCTCATTAATCAATAAATCAGCGTGTGGTTTATAAAGTGCAAAAAAGCAATATTGTACGTGAAAAATACTCAAACAAATACCATAAAACCTCTAAAAAGATTGAGTGATAAAAAATTGTGAGAAAAATGTAAAAAATGTGTCAAAAACATCTGTATATAAAACTATATATATGAAAGTATTTTTATGCAGAAATATAAATCGTGAAAGTGTAGTCCATAAAACAATCCATGAGTAGTCCGTAATCCGTAAGAGATTGTGATTTAATAAGCAAAAGATTATAAATAACTCCACGAAATCTGATAAAATTGATGAGTCTGTAGAAGCTTCCGACCAATTTTATACTTCAACCGTTGATATAACACTATTCATGGAAAAGGTGACTTTTTGTGCCAAGATACTGTATCCACTACAAAGAGGTGACTTGTGCTCCCCTCATGTGCCCGCACTTACCAAAGATTCCACACCCCTGCAGGGGTATCACGCCTGTGGTAAAATGGGGTCTTTCTCCTTGGGTCCAGGTCTCCTTCAGTTGGTCACGGTCCGTCTTTTTTCCAGGATCCACTAAGGCGCCATCCCGCGTTCCACCAGTATTTATCCAGAAAAAAAATCAAGAAAGAGGTCCTCCAATAGTGTAGTACATTTAAAAATTGGGGTTTATTTAAGATCAACAATACCAAAAAAGTTAAAAAGTTAAAATGGAATGCTAGCAACAACAACAGTCCTGCGCTGAACAGTGCGGGGATTTGCAGGCTCTGCCTGCTTGAGAAAGGTGTGGATCCCTTCCTGCTATCCCCTGAGCGCTCCTTCTGCTGTGTCAGCTCACCAAAGGAATCAAACAATCACGTAAGTTAGGCCACGCCTTACGCGTATGACGAAACGCGTAAGACGTGGCCTAACTTACGTGATTGTTTGATTCCTTTGGTGAGCTGACACAGCAGAAGGAGCGCTCAGGGGATAGCAGGAAGGGATCCACACCTTTCTCAAGCAGGCAGAGCCTGCAAATCCCCGCACTGTTCAGCGCAGGACTGTTGTTGTTGCTAGCATTCCATTTTAACTTTTTTGGTATTGTTGATATTAAATAAACCCCAATTTTTAAACGTACTACACTATTGGAGGACCTCTTTCTTGATTTTTTTCTGGATAAATACTGGTGGAATGCGGGATGGCGCCTTAGTGGATCCTGGAAAAAAGACGGAGCGTGACCAACTGAAGGAGACCTGGACCCAAGGAGAAAGACCCCATTTTACCACAGGCGTGATACCCCTGCAGGGGTGTGGAATCTTTGGTAAGTGCGGGCACATGAGGGGAGCACAAGTCACCTCTTTGTAGTGGATACAGTATCTTGGCACAAAAAGTCACCTTTTCCATGAATAGTGTTATATCAACGGTTGAAGTATAAAATTGGTTGGAAGCTTCTACAGACTCATCAATTTTTTTCAGATTTCGTGGAGTTATTTATAATCTTTTACTTATTAAATCACAATCTCTTACGGATTACGGACTACTCACGGATTGTTTTATGGACTACACTTTCACGATTTATATTTCTGCATAAAAATACTTTCATATATATAGTTTTATATACAGATGTTTTTGACACATTTTTTACATTTTTCTCACAATTTTTGATCACTCAATCTTTTTAGAGGTTTTATGGTATTTGTTTGAGTATTTTTCACGTACAATATTGCTTTTTTGCACTTTATAAACCACACGCTGATTTATTGATTAATGAGACAGCGCCATCCCTATATACAAATCAAGCAATGATAATATGCCAGCAGATCAACCAATCATTGGGGAGTCAGCCCTCGGGTGGAGCTGGGTGATGTCATTTCCTGCCTGGAACTGAAACAGAAAGTGGTGCTGGTGAGTGATATTATATACTGCCCAATTGGTTGCTGGATATTCTGACACATTATTGGTTGCCAGTGCATTTATTGTAAATAGAGAATTGTTTTGAAGGATTGGTGGCATTTTTGTTTTGTTTGGAGTTCTATATCCAGCCAATCAGGAGGGACCAGATCACTTAAAGGGACCCCATGCTTGTGACAGCTGATCTTGTGAGAAGTACCCCAGACCCAATGAGCCCCCCCAGAGGGGGACATGTACATGATACCTATACTGTATATGGGGCCAATACATGAGGGGAAATTTCATCAGCACAGAGGTGAAGGACTCTGAACACTTCATTTTGTAGTGACACCCTGGAGGGGGCGCCATCATTGAGGAAGATTTCTCACAGATCTATGGACTTTCCTATTATTTATATGCTACTAGATACATTCATTTTAGAGCACTGGTGTTGTGGCATCAATTACTTGTAATTAGTTATTGTTTTTACATACATCAGTTACGTTAGTAATGTGTTAGTTTGCAATATGTATTCACAGCACTGGGGTTGTGGTATTACCAGCCAGTCACAGCACTGGGGTTGTGATATTACCAGCCATTCACAGCACTGGGGTTGTGGTATCACCAGCCAGTCACAGCCCTGGGGTTGGGGTATTACCAGCCAGTCACAGCACTGGGGTTGTGGTATCACCAGCCAGTCACAGCCCTGGGGTTGGGATATTACCAGCCAGTCACAGCACTCGGGTTGTGGGTATTAAGAGCCAGTCACAGGACTGGGGTTGTGGTATCACCAGCCAGTCACAGTACTGGGGTTGTGGTATCACCAGCCAGTCACAGCACCGGGGTTGGGGTATTAGGAGCCAGTCACAGCATTGGGGTTGTGGTATCACCAGCCAGTCACAGTACTGGGGTTGTGGTATCACCAGCCAGTCACAGCACTGAGGTTGTGGTATCACCAGCCAGTCACAGCACCAGGGTTGCAGTATTATTATTTGGAATTATCAGGATCAAGTGGTTAGGTGTTTTGTTACATAGTTACACAGCTGTATATTAATACCGGGGTTGTGGTAACACTTACCTCTGTCTGCAGGTAGGTTGTCTGTCTGTGTAATATACATACCCTGACATAATCGTGACGTCCACCAACGACCAGATCTGCTACACTTGGGAACTGGGAGTCAGTTGCTTTGAGTTTTTTGCTTTGGCTTTGTGAAAATGCTTAGAGCGATGGTTATTTGTCGTGTGCAGCTTACAGCAGAAGACAAAGATTTTTGTCATTCGCTTTGGCAGGATCTCACTGAGGAGGAGCTGTTGGGAAGCATTTTGACAGCATATGCCTTACCTGTTGAGGGCAGATTCTCCCTTAGCAAAGCACAACCCTTGATTTAAGTCTGTTCTAAGCTGCTATTTCAGTTTACCTCTCAGGGCCATGATGTGTTCACGCATCCATTTACTATGTACCAGGCCGGATTTTTGGTATGGTTGCTGAAACATTGTGCAGGTTCCTTTTTTCAGCAGTGTTCAGCCTATTCATAAGTGCTATTGGATTGTATTGCTGTTGTGCACTCCTTAATTGGGCAATGTGAGCAAGGGAGAGACAAACTTACTTGCTACAAGCTTGTTTAGAGATCATATCCCCAGTGCTAGATGAGTCAGATAAAGTCACATCTGCTCTTCCTCTATTACCCTTAGCAACCACAGCTGCTACTGAATGTTCCTTACCCCCTGTAGATCAGTACCCTGCCACCAGTAACCACACTTCCTCTGTATGCAATCTATTGGAGGCTCCCCCTGCAGTACCATTACCCATATCAACATCTCAGCCCTCTTCCTGTACTTCTGCTACTCTTCCCTCTATTCTCCCCAATACGGTTACTCCTTTTCCATCTTCACTACACTCTGGTCAGCACAATGTTATTACCTGTAGGACTCCAGTATCTAAGCCCAAAAAGAAACAGAACTTTCCTCCTGCTCTAACAATTCTGCCACTATCCATGCTGCCTGCTAATGGTGTCCACTTCTCCTCCATGCTGATGACTGCTGCTGATGCAATCCAGTCCTTCCTGATGCTGATGACGGCTGCTGATGAGATCCAGTCCTCCTCCATGCTGATGACTGCTGCTGATGAGATCCAGTCATCCATGCTGATGACTGCTGCTGATGAGATCCGGTCCTGCTCCATGCTCTCACCTACTGATGAGATCCTGTCCTCCTCCATGCTGCCGCCTGCCGATGGTGTCCATGCCTTCTCCATGTTGCTGCCTGTCGATTGTGTCCATGCCTCCTCCATGTTTCCGCCTGCCTATGGTGTCCATGCCTCTTCCATGTTGCCACCTGCCGATGGTGCCCATGCCTCCTCCATGTTGCCACCTGCCGATGGTGTCCATGCCTCCTCCATGTTGCCACCTGCCGATGGTGTCCGTGCCTCCTTCATGTTGCCGCCTGCCGGTGGTGTCCATGCCTCCTCCATGTTGCCACTGGTCTGTGGGGTCCATGTCTTCTCCATGCGGTCACCTGTTGTCAAGCCTGCCTCGGGTGATCTGCAGCCTGCCACCCAGCTGGACTATTCTTATTCCCAGGCTGTTGCTCCTCTGGACTATGCGATTCCTGTGCTGTTGCCCCTCTGGACTATGCTCATTCCCGTGCTGTCGTCCCTCTGGACTATGCTGATTCCCAGGCTGTCACCCCTCTGGACTATGCTGATTCCCGGGCTGTTGCCCCTCTGGACTATGCTGATTCCCGGGCTGCCATCCCTCCGAACTATGCTGATGCCTGGGCTGCCACCCTTCTGGACTATGAGGATTCCCGGGCTGCCGCCCCTCTGGACTATGCGGATTCCCGGGCTGCCGCCCCTCTGGACTATGCGGATTCCCGGGCTGCCGCCCCTCTGAACTATGTTGATTCCTGGGCTACTGCCTCTTTGGACTATACTGATTCACTACTTGCTGTCAAGTTGGACTCTGTTGACTCTGTTAAACTCCCACTTGCTGAGGCTTAAATGCGTTTTCTATGTGGGTTAAGATCCCTCCTGCTTTTCGCTCCAAGTTATTTTTGCAGCTAGCTAATCCTGTTATGCCAAGGCCAGGAGGTCCTGATATCTTCTCTGAACATGATACCTATCTCTGCTGTTACAGCCCCAGTAGTAGAGGTCCTATGGGAAAGGGTAGGGTTCCATATGAACTTTGTCTTGACTCAGGGGTCATCTATGCGATCCCTAGTGCATTTGGGGCCCTGAGTGAGGTACCCAATGCCCTGGGTAGACCAGAGTGGCTAGTAAAACACAGAGCAATCTCTAGAAACAGAGAGATAGGAGGTCCAGGTGCGATGGGACACCCTGGCATCAGGGTGCCTGCATGGACCAGGGACTCTGGCATTAGGGGTTCAGGTAGCTTTCTGTCACGTACCTGACGGTGGAGTCTGTCTTGTGCAGGGAACAAGCGCTCTTGCGCACTCGATTCAAGGACCCCTGGTAGTGGAGACAGAGGCCCAAGAGTGCGGGATGGCACGAGGGCTGGAGGGTCACCGATGATGTAGCGATGCTCCAGGAGACGTGCAGGTAGAAGGATGGTCGTTCAGGCTGGGTCGGCAACAGGCAGGCAGGAAGGTACAAAGGATCAGGCAAAAGAGTAGTCAGAGTCCAAGCAATGTTCGTTAACGGGCGGGCAGGAGAGGTACAAGGGAGCAGACAATCGGATGGTCGTGGGTAGCCGGGGTCGGTGCAGGTAGCAGACAGCAGGTCAGGACAAGCCGGGTCAATGGGAGGCAGAACAACACGGGAACAGGTATCAGGAGCCGAGGCTTACAGGTCGGGAACGCTGTAGAACGAGCAGCACTTGTTCTCAGAAGTCTCCAGGTTTAAATAGGCCCATTTGGCGCCGTTTCCGGCGCGCGCGTGCGGGCGCGCATGGGAGCGCGCGAACGCGCGCAAATGTGCGCACCACCGCGGAAATGCCAGAATTTGGCCAGAAATTGTTCCTTTTCTTAACACTTTCAGTGTCCCAGCATTGGGACACAGGCTGCTTGTAAGAACAAGCCTTCGGTGTTGTGCCTCCTTAGGGATCTGGCAAACAGAAAACCCAGCCAGTTTTGGGACCCCGGTGGCGGGGTTTGCACTAAACTTTCAGACACTGGCAGTGGGGTACTGATCAGCTTGCAGACCCTGGTGGTGGGGTCCTATGGAGTGTCCAGAGGCCGCTCCTTAAGGGGGGGAATCTGTCAAGATTGAGTTTAGGTACTGGTGGCACTGTGCTGCTCTGGGCTGTTTGCTGCAGCTCCAGTGGCCACCAGCAAGTGTCTCCCAAGAGCCAGCTAGCTGTAACAATCAGCCACACCTGAGTTCAGCCATTAGATGGCTATTTAAGACTGTTCTTCCCTTTCCCCAGTGCGTCACGATTCCGATCACCTCCATGTGCCAGGGATCCTGTTCCACCCCTCTGCCTTGCTCCTGCTCCCTGCCTAGTACCCTGTCTTGATCCCTTCTGCCTTGCATCCCTGCTTACCCTTGTCAGTTTATTGTAGATATTGTATATAGTCAGTAGTTAGGTTTATTAGTTATTCTTGTTTCGTGCATTGGGGGTTTGGTTCTTGTTTTTCTCTTTGGAGTTTGTTTTGCTTGCTGTTTGCTGTGCACTGTTAATAAATCTCACCTTTTAAGATATTCTGTGGTTTTGGCTCAGTTTTCAGGTGTAGCAACAATATCTGATCTAGCCGGAGAACCCTGACAAGTTCAGGAGTCAGCCTAGTGAACAGGTAGGTCAGTGCAGTGGACAGTATAGTGGACAGGTAGGTGAGTGTAGTGGACAGGTAGTTGAGTGTAGTGGATGGCATAGTGGACAGGTAGGTGAGTGTAGTGGTCGGTGTAGTGGACAGGTAGGTCAGTGTAGTGGACAGAGGAGGGAGGAGCTAACCTGGATGATGTCACCTGGTGCCATCTTGCTGTGCTGACCCACAATCTGCACACTGTGTGTTACTATATGCTTTTGAATCAAGAGGATTTCATGTGACTGAATATTTGTTGTAATAAACAAATGATTTTTTGAGCAAACAGAGAGCGCTTAGTATACTTTGTTTACCCGAATGTTCTGGAATATATCCGCGTATCAAGACCCGCTATTAATAATGCCAGATTTTCCTTCACCAACGTGGTTACTTGTGCTGCTGTCTGGGCTCTGTGGTTCTACTGTGCACTACCTCATTTGGACTTTCATATGGTTTTTATAGTTGTGTGTGTTTTTAAGCGCTAGATACTATTGTGCTGCCTTTTTCTAATATGGCTATTTAGAGGGATGTGAATTTACCTTTAGTGTTCAGCTGGAAATACATTATTTATGCCTTCCCAGTGTATGTTTGTGCTGAAGGTATTCATTTATCATTGAGATCAGTGTAGTGGACAGGTATATCAGTATAGGAATCAGGTAGGTCAGTGTAGTGGTCGGTGTACTGGACAGGTAGGTCAGTGTAGTGGTTGGTGCAGTGGACAGGCAGGTCAGTGTAATGGACAGCATAGTAGACAGGTAGGTCAGTGTAGTGGTTGGTGCAGTGGACAGGCAGGTCAGTGTAATGGACAGCATAGTAGACAGGTAGGTCAGTGTAGTGGTCAGTGTAAGAATCAGGTAGGTTAGTATGGTGGTCAGTGTAGGAATCAGGTAAGTCAGTATAAGGGTCAGTGTAGTGGACAGGTAAGTCAGTGTAGGAATCAGGTACGTTAGTGCAGTGGTCAGTATAGGAATCAGGTAGGTCAGTGTAAGTGTCAGCGTAGTGGACAGGTAGGTCAGTGTATATCCAATTTTTACCCTAGATGCCTCAGGTCATTTGTATTCCTTTTGTAGTCTTAAATTAGGGTTTTTTATACAACTTTAGTGCCTTAGATATAAAAAGTATTTGTTTCATGTATGTTAGCCTAGCATTGAAAGAACAATGAAACTCTATGAATCTAAGTGGCTGCCTGCAATGTCAGGTTACCATACATTAACCACTTCAGCCCCGGGAAAGATTTTCCCCTTTAAGACCAGAGCACTTTTTGCGATTCGGCACTGCATCATTTTAACTGACAATTGCGCGGTCGTGCAACGTTGTACCCAAATCAAATCCTTTTTTCCCCCACAAACAGGGCTTTCTTTTGGTGGTATTTGGTCACCTCTGCGGTTTTTATTTTTTGAGCTATAAACAGAGAGTATCAATCTTGAAAAAAAAAAAAAACAATATTTACTTTTTGCTAAAAATACATATCTAAAAAAAAAATAAAAAAATATATATATTTTTATCTGTTTTGGCCGATATATATTCTTCCTCATATTTTTGTTAAAAAAAAATCACAATCGGCGTATATTGATTGGTTTGCGCAAAAGTTACCACGTTTACAAACAATGAGAATTTTTTTTTTTGTTACTAGTAATGACCGCAATCTGCAATTTTTAGTGGGATAGCGACATTGTGGTGGACATGTTGGACACTTTTGACACTTTTTTGGGACCATTGGCATTTATACAGCAATCAGTGCTATGAAAATGCACTGATTACTGTGTAAATGTCACTGGCAGGGAAGGGGTTAACAATAGGGGGTGATCAAAGGGATAACTGTGTTCCCTGGGATGTGCTTCTAACTGTATGGGGGCTGGGCTGACTGGGAGAGGAGAGAAATTGCTGCTCCCATATACAGGGAGCATACGATCGCTCTCCTCGCCCCTGTCAGAATGGAGATCCGTGTGTTTACACTCATGGATTCCCTTTCTGTCACTGTGGGGGAGCGATCGCAGGTAGCCGGCGGACACCTAGTCAACCCTACCTGCTCCCTGGCTCCCCTGCTATGCAGTGAGCGTGCAGCTCCGGCAGCGCGCGCATGCCCACGATCCTCGATCTCGCAGCCGCTGTCAGGTGACGGCGTTTCACGATATTGAGCCAGACTGCCACCGTCAAATGACGGCGGGTGGTCTTTAAGTGGTTAAACAAATGCTCTTTCTATCCAAGGCACTAAAGTTGTAGATAAACCCCGTTCCGCTCTCGAGCACGGCCACCTGCCGACTGCATTGTAAGCCGAGTGACATTTCTTAAATAGGTAAGGGGCGGGTCCACCCAGTGATATCACATGGTGGCACTGCCACTTGTGATGTCACTGGCAGTGCATTCTGGGGATGTGTCCCTGAATGGCAGTTTGGAAATGTGGTCACCATACTCTGGGAGATGTTCCTTGCCCAGTCCACTGGACAGTTCTGTGTTCTGAAGGAACCAGAGCTAAATAAACCATGAATGGTTCTGATTGCTGGGATGAGGATAGGATTTCCAACACCGGCATGTCATTCCAATCACAAGACCAATCACTGCTTGGCTGGTGTGATCAGACTCCATATAAACAATCTGAATTCTATAATCACTACACATACAATTTTATATCTACACGTACCCCAAAATGATGATCAGCAATAATCTTGAGAAATTGTTTTCATCTTTCTGCAACTAATATTTTACTTTTAATGAGAGATAAAATAGATTCATCTGATCTCTGACAAATCAATGGCTGGCAGACAGTTCAGGGCCTTCTCACTGTATCGGCCTCGTCCCCTGATGGGCTTGTAGATGAAATGACTAATGTGACAGGAGTCACTTTGGGTGGGGGGCCCGTGGAACCCAGCTTCCCTTGGAGAGTTTGGGAAACCCCTGTCTCAGCTCCCCATGTCCCTCTTATGTGTGTCACCCTGTGTCTATTAGGGGTGCAGGGGGACTGAGCAAATGATGGACAACTACTTAATGGACATTGAGAATGGGGTTTGGATTACTTAAAATGGAACAGTAATATTTATCAACAATATCCCTCAAGAAATATATGAAGAACTATTCCTGGTTTGCTTGATTCTGAACTATACATGTTCGTTGAAAGAGCTGGTCTCATTGGCCTCTGTTTCATAGTCTTCAATGTAAGACCTGGACAGTCTGCTACTGGTGGTCTCCTGCTATTGTCTGTTGCCTACTAGGCTGAGGAGGGGGGAGATCACTGTTTGTATTGTTACTTGTGTTAATTGGAACACCTATTGTCTCTGCTAGCAAACCCTTGTAGGATGGGTTTATACTTGTCATAACGTGTCCTTTTTATTCACTGACGTAGGGGCCGAATAGTCTAGTCACCTAGGCTGGGTTAAGTGATTAGTTAATTGGCTCATGTTAATTATGTTCTTTGTTACAGTTTGTATTGTTGGGGTAATATGATCAGGAGGAGGATGTCCTCCTGTGGGGTATATACTGTATTTTCTGTTTGACTTTTAATAAAAGTATTCCATGTTCATACTAAACTCTATGTTCAGACTGGAGGAAGCGGTGTACTGATGGAAGCACTCAAGTGAAGTGTGGGAGGTTTCCATTACAACTAGGACTTTCCTTTGAGGCTCAGTGAGGTGATAATTTTATATCTACAAGGATGGAGAATTTTATTGGCATCTAGGTGTCACTTCTGGTCTAGAGGGTCACTTTGTCCTTCCAGATTCTAATGAAGGACCATCTGTCTATGATTGGTGAATGAATATAGAGAATATGGAGTCTTTACTACCACTGAGTTACACAATATCTACAGCCATGATACTTCTACATGTATGTTACATCTCAGCTACTGGTAACATTATCCCATCTTTAAATTTATTCTACAAGGAGAGATGAGGGTAATATAGAAAGCTGCTCTTCTGATTGTAAGCTCTTTGTACAAGCAAGTCCTTTGAAGCCTCATTTCTAGTGTTGAGCGAACCCGGACTGTAACGTTCGGGTCCGTACCGAACTTTCGGGTGTCCGTGGCACGGACCGGGACCCGGACATTTCAAAAATCGTTCGGGTTCGGTCCGGTGTCAGGCCCAAGCGAGTTGTGATCTTTACTCCGAAGTTTCCTGAACGAACATGTTTCTCGAATGTTAGTCTTCTCGTCGAAAGATATAATGGGAGTAGAGAGGAACATCTTATTTAAATTTCTACCCTATTACAATGGTCATCGACTCTACATTGTATGTACATCTTCATAGTACCGACATCTATAACACATTGAGTCACCATCATTTCTGAGGTATAAGAGATATAAGTAAGTGGTTAGTATCTGTCTACCAGGAAGTAATCTTAGACCTTCCTGTTTCACTGGGAGATCTGGTCTTCACTGTGGAT
>BLSH010212576.1:422970-443763 GCA_018402905.1 Glandirana rugosa
TATTTGATTTTAATTTATTTTCCCTATCCCCATTTATTTGTAGGGCACTTGCCCTAGTTTGAAGATGATTTTAGAACAGTTATATGGTTTCTACCGTTAATTAATACTTTTCAGACACAGTTTGAAGATGATCCACATTCACCTCCATTTTTGCTTTTTTTATGTTTTTATTTTTTTAAAAATATTTAAAGTTATTTCCCTGTCCCCATTTTTTTGTAGGGCACTTGCCCTACCCTTACCCCCATTTTACTTCCTTTTGCAGCCCTCTGGAGCTTTCCAGGACTTTGCTACAGCCATTTTTGTGCCTAAAAGTTTGGGTCCCCATTGATTTCAATGGGGTTCGTTGTCCGTGCGATCGTTCGGGTTCCGTCCGGACCCGGACTTTGTCCCGAAGTTCGGACGGACCAGCAGAACCCGAACGTCCAGGTGTTCGCTCAACTCTACTCATTTCTATAACTGTAGTGTGTGGGTGATTTGAGGAGAGCAGTCATTTCTTTTGCTGTGAGGTTTTCCTTTATAAAGGGGCTTTTGTTTCTGGGGGGGGGGGGGGGTATTTTGAGGTTTCAGTCTCTCTCTGGAATATATTGGAGCTTATTTTCTCCTGATTGTGACTTTTTATGTTCGGGGCGCTCAGAGCTCAGCATTCACTTGTTACTGACCATCTGTTCTTGGAGCCAACTTTTGTTTGCAGAACTCTACTGCATTATGGGAAAGAAAAAAACTAAGCCCAAGAAAAGTGTGCACCTAAATCCCCTCACATAGTATGACTTACTTTCCTCATAGTAAGAAGAAAAGTTAGGCATACCCCAGTTAGTCCTACTCTCCATGATTATTACTGTCCTGTCACTGCCTGGCCAGGTTACACGGCTGTATCCTCTGTGCTCTCCTAATCCCTACAGTTATACACCTGCCTGTGTCCTGTGTCTCCTCTACATGCTGCCCTTGTCTGGCTTATTAAACCTCTCATGCTGCTGGACAATGTTTCTACTTCTATCATTTCAGTCTTCTAATTCTCATTGAGTGTTTAATAGAAGCTGTCCAGCAAATGGACGATTTTATATCATCCAGATCAGGGACATCATCAGCAAACCTCTGTCCTATTACTACCCGCCATCAAAGCAAGACTATTACTACTGGATAGAAATCATGTGTTATGACTACAACTACCTGTAAGATGGGTTTTAGGATCAGGATCCCCCAACATAGACTACAATGGGACTCTCAGACAGGATATCCTGACCCTGCAGGGAATTGAACCCAGGCAGAGTCACTCATCCCTACTAGTCACTACACATCTGATGGTCTAAGATATATATAAAATAAACATTTGTCTGGTAGATGGAGAGATCTGGACCTTGTTTTATTGGGTGAGAAATGTGATCACTCCGTCTCTATGGGACAAATAATCTTCATTGTGTTTTTATACCATCCAACCAACAATCCACCCGCCATAGACATGGGGGTTATTTACTAAAGGCAAATCCACTCTGCATTACAAGTGCACTTGGAAGTGCAGTCTCTGGAGATCTGAGGGGAAGATCTGAAATGAGGGGAATCTCTGCTGATTTTATCATCCAATCATGTGCATGCCAAAATGCTGTTTTTTATTTTCCTTGTATGTCCCCTTCAGGTCTACAGTGAAAGCACTTGTAGTGCAGAGTGGATTTTATTAAATGACCCCCAAAGTCTGATCTCGGATAGTCGGTGGAGGGGGGAGTGGATGAAAGCCAATAACAGTGAGTGACCTGAAGGACTATGATGGGAACTCCCAGTGTAACCGGCCAAGCAGAAGTCTGTCTTTGTATAAATTTCATCTAGGTGACATGTCAGGGTCCCTCACATAGAAGATTTATACCAGAATCCTGCAGAATATTATATCATTTATAGGAGAATTCTCACCTCAGATCCTGCAGAGTACAGCCAGGATGTCTGAGCCCCTCACATAGAAGTTTTATTCCAGAGTCTTCCAGATTATTCCTTGATAATTCCAGTTTGGTGAGGGATCGATTATTGATAAGAATGGATTGGAGATCAACACAGCTGGAAGAAGTCACACTACATCCATCCAACCTGCAGAGACAAATCCAGACACATGATATTATATTATAAGATGAATTTGAGGAATTATTCCCATTTAGTGAATAGTAACATAACATCACTAGAGCGGAATATCAGGATATACAGAATGTTATACAGAGGAAAGATCTTGTTATTAGGGAAGCTGATAAAGGTGAAGCTGTTGTAGTTCTTATGTCTACATAGTATAAAGAGGGGGCGCTGTGACAGCTCAGTTACCCCCTTATTTACCCGGGTATTAAAGAGGAAATAGACCTTGGTGGGTTTTGCTACAATTTGACACTTTGCTACAATGTAAAGTAGTGAGTGTACAGCTTGTATAACTGTAAATTTGCTGTCCCCTCAAAATAAATCAACACACAGCCATTAATGTCTAAACAGCTGGCAACAAAAGTGAGTACACCCCTAAGTGAAAATGTCCAAATTGGGCCCCAAGTGTTAATATTTTGTGTGTCTATCATTATTTTCCAGCACTTTTGGGCATGGAGTTCACCAGATCTTCACAGGTTGCCACTGGAGTCCTCTTCCAGTCCTCCATGACGACATCACGGAGCTGGTGGATGTTAGAGACCTTGCACTCCTCCACCCTCCATTTAAGGATGCCCCACAGATGCTCAATAGGTTTTAGATCTGAAAACATGCTTGGCCAGTCCATCACCTTTACCCTCAGCTTCTCTAGCAAGGAGGTGGTCATCTTCGTGTGTTTGGGGTCGTTATGTTAGAATACTGCCCTGCGGCCCAGTCTCTGAAGGGAGGGGATCATGCTCTGCTTCAGTATGTCACAGTACATATAAAAATACCAAAATTGGCTATCCACGCTCACATACGCTCACAAAAACTAAAAACTAAATAGCAGCCAGCACTATCTGTTGGCAAATATCACATAAGAAAAAAGTCCACATGAGCCGCTGATAGATGAATATAGGTGAATATTCAGCACAGTCTTTGTATGAGAGAAAAGGAAAGGAAGGAGGTTTAAGGAGGAGATGCCATGCCAAAAAGGAGAAGAACTTAAAAGATACTGGAATTTTCAATTCAAGCAGCCGGACTTTGACAGATAATGAAAAATTTGTTCTTAATCATGGGCTTAAATTTGCCCCAGACAAAGGTCTCAGTAAATTTGAGACCTTTATGGACATACACAAATATATACGTAAAGTAAATATTAAAAGGTATTTTTAATCGCAACCCCCCCCAGTGTAGAGACTGGGGCGGATTCTCCCATTAGACATTTGGGCATGTCCAATGCTTCCCTTTTAATCCCCCTGGGAATATTTCCCCTCGATTTCCGTTTTTAGGGACTTGATCCTTAATGACATAGACCAGTTGAAGATTAAGAAAAATAGGGGTAACCTTATGTTTGAAAAAGGTCTCAAATCCCTAAAAAACAGGAAGGCCATTATAGTCCTCCCTGCAGACAAAGGGGGTGGATAAAAGTGCAATATATTGCAGAGATGCATAGGATCCTCTCTGATCGAGAGACTTATGTCCTCCTTCACTGCGATCCCACCTTCAAATATAAGAGGGAGTTGACTAAGATTAAAGCTGGCTTTAATGAACAACTGTTAACTAAAAAAAAGAAGTTATATATGATACCTATTAGTGTGAGTCTTTACCTGAACTGCTAGTGATATAGATCCACAGTCCGCGCCACTCTCTAGATGTTACTGATATTTCAAAATAGAAAAACTAATGCAGCTGCCACTTTACAAATTTCATGATAGTACATACAAGGTGCTAAATGATTTTCAGGTAGCTCTAAGCGGCGCTAAAGGCATACACTTCAAGTATATAATCCAGATAGTATAGAACATAAAGTCCAAATACAGAGATAAATAAATATATGAACTTCACAGTCCAGATATAGAAATAGAAGGTGCTCGTGAGGAAATAAACCACTTCAACAGGTCCCACATCCACTTCACAGCAGAGCCAAAGTATGTCTCAGATGGTTAACTTATATCCCTCTTCTATTTCACCAAGTGATGACATGCAGGTGTGCAAATAATCAGGGTGGACCCTTACCAGACTGTGTGGCTAGGCATTCATCATGCTCTAGCTAAAGCGCTTTTTGTGCTAAATTGCACTGAGTCCTCAGGCTGCTTCTCTTGGGATTTCAGAATGGTCGCATATCATAAATGGAGTAAAAAGAACTCGCATAGCATGATATCTTTGGTGACTTTTATTTTCCACATAAAACAACCCATAAAAACAAATGCTGTGTGCATATCACTTAAAATTCCATCGTTTTCATATTGCACTCACTACTGGTTTAAATACTCTTACCAGATATTAGAAGATATAACGCTTTGTTTGTCCTTCAGAGTACGGGTGCCGGCCCTCCACGGTCCTCGGTTCCCTGTCCTGGACTATGCGTGCCTCGCAGGCTTCCAAACTACTCCGGCCAGCGGAGAGCGAAGCGAAGCGTGGCGTTCCTTAGTGAGTGGTGCCGTGCAGTCCAATCACGACGCGTTTCGTCAGAGATGACTTCAGCTGGTGATTGGCTGCACTGAATCACGGCAAGACATCTTATACCCGCCCTCTTAGTCAGCTTCCAATCACAAAGAGTTGACCCCTTCATATGGTAACGACCGTGGAGCGCCTGCAATCGTTTGTCCTTATACCTATAAACTGCATATCACCTTTGCAAAATTATATATATATATACAAACAGACATTCTTATAATGTGGCTATTACCATTTATCTGGTGAAACTTTTGTCCCAATTTGTCTGCTATTCATGAATAACATCCTGGTAAAGATGCACTACTGCTTCCTAATATAACAAGTATCACTACTTGTAAGGCATTATTAGCTAATTTGTCATATCTAGGGATCATTCTAAGGGATTCTCTTAGAGAGGACCCATATGGCTATGAGTCTCCAGACGTTCCCCAGGTGCAAAGCTCCTCAGAATTTTTTGTGACTTTATAATTGCCTTTTTAATTATTAGTTCTTTGTCACTCTGAGTTTCCCAAGATAATATATTAGGTTTGCTCCTAATTATCACTCCTTAAGAGCACTTCTTAGTTTGCATTGCCCTAGTAAGGGAAAGGGAAAAGCGTAACCTTTCCCTTACTAGGGCAATGCAAACTAAGAAGTGACAAAGAACTAATAATTAAAAAGGCAATTATAAAGTCACAAAAAATTCTGAGGAGCTTTGCACCTGGGAAACGTCTGGAGACTCATAGCCATATGGGTCCTCTCTAAGAGAATCCCTTAGAATGATCCCTAGATATGACAAATTAGCTAATAATGCCTTACAAGTAGTGATACTTGTTATATTAGGAAGCAGTAGTGCATCTTTACCAGGATGTTATTCATGAATAGCAGACAAATTGGGACAAAAGTTTCACCAGATAAATGGTAATAGCCACATTATAAGAATGTCTGTTTGTATATATATATATAATTTTGCAAAGGTGATATGCAGTTTATAGGTATAAGGACAAACGATTGCAGGCGCTCCACGGTCGTTACCATATGAAGGGGTCAACTCTTTGTGATTGGAAGCTGACTAAGAGGGCGGGTATAAGATGTCTTGCCGTGATTCAGTGCAGCCAATCACCAGCTGAAGTCATCTCTGACGAAACGCGTCGTGATTGGACTGCACGGCACCACTCACTAAGGAACGCCACGCTTCGCTTCGCTCTCCGCTGGCCGGAGTAGTTTGGAAGCCTGCGAGGCACGCATAGTCCAGGACAGGGAACCGAGGACCGTGGAGGGCCGGCACCCGTACTCTGAAGGACAAACAAAGCGTTATATCTTCTAATATCTGGTAAGAGTATTTAAACCAGTAGTGAGTGCAATATGAAAACGATGGAATTTTAAGTGATATGCACACAGCATTTGTTTTTATGGGTTGTTTTATGTGGAAAATAAAAGTCACCAAAGATATCATGCTATGCGAGTTCTTTTTACTCCTTTTATGATATGCGACCATTCTGAAATCCCAAGAGAAGCAGCCTGAGGACTCAGTGCAATTTAGCACAAAAAGCGCTTTAGCTAGAGCATGATGAATGCCTAGCCACACAGTCTGGTAAGGGTCCACCCTGATTATTTGCACACCTGCATGTCATCACTTGGTGAAATAGAAGAGGGATATAAGTTAACCATCTGAGACATACTTTGGCTCTGCTGTGAAGTGGATGTGGGACCTGTTGAAGTGGTTTATTTCCTCACGAGCACCTTCTATTTCTATATCTGGACTGTGAAGTTCATATATTTATTTATCTCTGTATTTGGACTTTATGTTCTATACTATCTGGATTATATACTTGAAGTGTATGCCTTTAGCGCCGCTTAGAGCTACCTGAAAATCATTTAGCACCTTGTATGTACTATATATGATACCTGCTGCACCGAGGATCCCGATAATATATTATCTCCCCATAGTCCACAAGGACCCGGTCTGCCCCCCTGGGAGACCTATCATCAGCGGATCTGGACTCTAACTTCTAGTATTGGGAAATACATTGATTTCTTCCTTCAGCCATTAGTGGTTCAGTCATATCTTAGGGAGCGCAGGTGCTGAGGTCACTAAGGGATATGGAATGGAAGAACAGTATGAATATGGTCACGGCTGACGTGACCTCCCTCTACACCATTATATCACACCTAGATAGTCTAGAGGCAGTAGAGTTGTTCCTAAAAAGGGATAATAGCCTATCATTAGTGCAGAGGGAATTTATTCTTAGCCTGCTCAGGATCGCCATGACTCACAATTATTTTTGGTTTGGGGGCTCCTTCTATCTCCAAAATAGAGGAGTCGCTATGGGCGCTAAGTTTGGCCCGAGCATGGCAAACCTGTTCATGGCCATGTGGGAGGATGACGTCGTCTATTCAAACAAGAGACCTGAAATTGTCTTTTGGGGTCGATATATTGATGACGTCCTCCTCTTATGGGATGGCGATATGGAGTCCTTGGAAGGCTTTATGAGGTATCTTAACTGTAATACTTTGGGTATCTTGTTGCAATACGAGGCCAGTCCTGTCAAGGTAAACTTTCTGGATCTGTGCATCAAGGTTTGGGATGGTGCGGTTGTGACCTCTACGTACTTTAAAAGTACAGATCGAAATGGTTACATTAGTCAAGACAGTTCCCACCACCCTACCTGGCTTAGGGCCATTCCAAAGGGCCAGTTCATTTGCCTCAAGAGGAACTGTACTTTTAAAAAGGATTTCCTTCAACAAGCATCTATTTTGAAGGAACGATTCGTTGAAAAGGACTATAAAGCAGAAGATCTCGAGAGAGTAATTTGTGAGGTCAACAGTATGGATAGAGAGCCCATGATTGAAGGTCTGACTTGACCGCATGGTGGGGGGAATGATTTTAATTTTTCTCTTGTCACTACATATTCTCGTCAACATCATGATCTGAAACTAATTATAAACTACAGGGTCTTAGGGCCTGTACTTCCTGAGCAACCACAGGTGATTTATAGAGGTGTTCCCCCTTTAAAACTAAAACTCGCCCCAATATATTAGATGTCCCAAATAGGGTGTCTTTTTTTCAAAAATCTAAAGGCTATTATCCACGCCGCAAATGTGCTATCTGTCGGCTAAATGCAGGCAAACGGAGAAAGATTTGTCAATTTAGTTCTCATGCCACTTCTCGATCTCATGAGATCAAGACTTTCATCACCTGTGCCTCTCTTAATGTTGTCTACATGCTCACCTGTCCTTGCAGGTTGCAGAACATTGGTCGTACCCCTAGGGCGATGAATGTCAGACTGGGGGCGCATGTGGCCAACATTACGAGGGGTTCCCTAAGCATAGTGTCTCCCAACACTACTTGGAGTAGCACGACAAGGATACAAGGGGAACAGTTTTTTCTGCTATTGACAGATTTACCCCTCATTGGAGGGGGAGTAATGTCAAGAGAGAAATCTGACATATGGAGACCCAGTGGATATACAATGTAAAGAGTTACACCCCTTTCGGCTTAAGCGTAGATTGGGGCGTTAACTCTTTTATTAATAATAGCTCAGTCACTGGGTTTCTTTGGTCTAATGAATATATATATATATAAATTACATTTTTTCGGTGCAGTATGATACACCATCCACTAGGAGGAGATTCACAAAGTTTTTCTTGTTTGACTTTTATCTCTGCTTAATATTTTATAACCAAAAAATATATATATTTTAGGCATACTTTTTTAGAAAGATACAATTTTATCTGTCTGCATTTTTTGTTTTTCATCTTGTTTCTATCAATTATTTAAAAATGCTTACCAGGTCGTATTATAAGATGAGTTATAACATGTTTGCTATGCTCCGGTTTGCCCATCTATGATACTATTAAACAGTATGGTTTGGTTTAGCACTTGTCTAGCATGTAAAATTGTATGTTTGTGCTGATAAATGCTGATTAATTAATTTGGGTCGACCAGATGAAACACTTCCTAGTGTTAGAGCGCATATAGGGTCATGCGATGCGCTCCAAACACCAGAAGTTCAGGGATTCGAGTCATCTGCATCATCCGGGCCTGTGCTATTTAGAATCCGTGCCTGTCCAGTGGGGCCACGCCTCTGACGATGTCCGATTGGACGAAACCGGTCAGGTGGTCCCGCTGAACTCAGGCACGCTGTTCGTTTGTCATCTCATGACTTTTAATAAATCTGTTAAACTTACCTTGCGGACTTCACTATGGGCATCGATTATTGTATTTATCTCATGGCATCATTCTGAATGAGAGAGGGAGTGCTGTGGCTGGATACAGGGAGGTCTGGTTCATTATCATATCAGTGGAGCCTAAGACAGTCTCTGGTGACCCTCTGTGTGATCATTTTTCCTGGATGGTTTGGAGAGGTGTGATGTTTTCAACACACATGCTTACCTAACATATCCGTCTGGTAAGAAGATCATAGTGTCACAAGGGTGCAGTGTGCTGTCGTTTTTGAGTTCTGAAGCTGGTGTTGGTTTCCTTATCTTCTCTCTCATACAAAGACTGTGCTGAATATTCACCGATATCCATCTATTAGCGCCACGTTTGTGAACTTTTTTCTTATGTCACAGTACATGTTGGCATTCATGGTTCCCTCAATGAACTGTAGCTCCCCAGTGCCGGCAGCACTCATGCAGCCCCAGACCATGACACTCCCACCACCATGCTTGACTGTAGGCAAGACACACTTGTCTTTGTACTCCTCACCTGGTTGCCGCCACACACGCTTGACACCATCTGAACCACATAAGTTTATCTTGGTCTCATCAGACCACAGGACTTGGTTCCAGTAATCCATGTCCTTAGTCTGCTTGTCTTCAGCAAACTGTTTGCAGGCTTCCTTGTGCATCATCTTTAGAAGAGGCTTCCTTCTGGGACGACAGCCATGCAGAACATGCAGACCAATTTGATGCAGTGTGCGGCGTATGGTCCGAGCACTGACAGGCTGACCCCCCACCCCTTCAACCTCTGCAGCAATGCTGGCAGCACTCATACATCTATTTCTCAAAGACAACCTCTGTATATAACATTGAGCACTGCACTCAACTTCTTTGGTCGACCATGGTGAGGTGCTGTTCTGAGTGGAACCTGTCCTGTTAAACCGCTGTATGGTCTTGCAGAAATAGAGCAGTTAGGATGATTATTCCAGAGGAAATCTTTATTATAGAACAAAAATCGCAGACACTTCTCAGCTGGGGTTCCAGTTCTCTCCACTTTTATTTTAGAATTCCAAAAGATTAGGATAATTATAGAATGAGAAATCCCCACTCTGTATGGGGATGATGTCTTTGCTGATATATTGTCCAAGGGTTTCAAAATGGTGCCCCGCAGAGCCCCCTCTTTAACCACTTCCCTACTGCCGTATGCAGAATGACTGCCAGGAAGTGGTTCAGTTATCCTGACAGGGTGTCATATGGAGTCCTCAGAATAACATGCCGGCACGCACCCGGGGGGGTGTGCATCGCGTCGATCTGGGGTGTGGGGGGGGTCAGTCTGACCCACCGCATTACCGATCTCGGAAGCACTTTACCAAGTGATCAGCCATGACCAATCAATCATGGCTGGTCACAGTGTAAACAGGAAGAGCCGTTTATTGGCTTTTCCTCTACTCGGGTCTGCAGACCTGAGTAGTGGAAAGCCGATCGGCTGCTCTCCTGGCAGGGAGATCTGTGCTGATGATTTATCAGCGCAGCCCCTCTCGGATTGGCACCCTACACCACCAGGGAGCCTGCCCAGGGACCACCAGGGAGCCGATCCTAGACCACCAGAGAGCCCACCTTAGACCACCAGGTAAGGGGCACAGTGCCCAACATGGATGGCACTCAGTGCCGCCTTCAGATGCCACCCTAGACCACCAGGGAATGGGCCCTATTACTGCATCTGTCACCTGCTACCCACCAGTGCCCCTATCAGTGCGTACCAGTGCAACCTATCAGTGCCCATCAGTGCCACCTATCAGTACCCAGTGCCGCTTATGAGTGCCAACAAGTGCTGCCTATAAGTGCCCATCAGTGATGCTTATCAGTGCCCATCAGTGCTGCATATCAGTGCCCGTCAGTGCTGCCTATCAGTGCCCATCATTGCTGCATATAAGTGCCTCATCAGTGCCCGTCAGTGCCACCTCATCAGTGCTGCCTCATCAGTGCCAATCAGTACTGCCTCATCAGTGCCTGTCAGTGTAGCCTCATCAGTGCCCATCAGTGAAGGAGAAAATGTACTTAGTTTTGTGACAGAAACAGAGAAAAACTTTTTTTTTCAAAATGTTCTCTTTTTTTTATTTAAAGCGCAAAAAATAAAAACCAGAGAGGTGATCAAATACCACCAAAAGAAAGCTCTATTTGTGGGAACAAAATGATAAAAATTTTGATTAGGTACAACGTTGCATGGCAGCACAATTGTCATTCAAAGCGCATCAGCACTGAAAGCTGAAAATTGGTCAGGTAGGGAAGGGGGGTAAGTGCCTGGCATTGAAGTGGTTAAGCAATGCTCTGTCACCTAGTGACTTTAACACACAATCTTCTATCAGTGTCTGGCTTGATTTTGTTGGTAACTGCAAATGTGGAGGTGACAATTGTCCATGCTCTCCACGTATCATCAAGGGAGATTTTGTGTCTAGCACCAGTGGCAAATCTTATGGTGTCAAGACATTTATTATTTGCAATACAAAGTATATCATTTATTTGAGACCTGTAAAGAATGTCAAATTCAGTCTGTGGGTCGCACCACTAGGAGGGACTGAGAGACAGGTTAAAGTGGTAGTAAATCCATCCATTTAGCAATTTAAAAACCTGTTACATTTCCGGCACGTGCCAGAAATGTAACACGCCCATTGGTTGTGCTCTAAACCAAACTGCCAAACCATCCAATGGGTGGTGTCATAGCTGATCACATGTGCAGCATCATGGCAGTTGTAGATTAAACAGAGGCCAAGATGGCAGCTTCCTTGGCTGAAAATTGATTGAAGGGTTTACTACCACTTTAAATGATCATGCCCGTGACATCGAAAAAGAAGGTGCCACAAATGTGGCTAGACACTTTAACCTCCTCGCATCCGCGCTATAGCCGAATGACGGCTACAGCGCGGCTCTAAAATGCCGGGAGGACGTCAATAGACGTCCTCCCATTCGGCTCGTGCTGGGCGCGCTCCCACTGTGGGAGCGTGCCCGCGGGTCGGGCGGACCCGATGTCCGCCGGAGACCCGCGATCTCCATACAGACAGGAGGAACGGGGAACCGCCGAAGTAAACACGGCGGTTCCCCCTTCTGTGAGGGGGGGCATGCCAGATCTACTGATCCCTGTCACTGGGATCAGTTAGATCTGTCATGCCCCTGTCAACCCCGCCCCCCCACAGTTAGAACACACCCAGGGAACATTGTTAACCCCTTCACTGCCCCCTGCAGGTTAACCCCTTCCCTGCCAATGACATTTACACAGTAATCAGTGGACATTTCAATTTCTGATCGCTGTATAAATGTCATTGGTCCCAAAAAAGTGTCAAAAACGTCCGACATGTCCGCCCCGATATCGCATTACCGATAAAAATCGCAGATCGCCGCCATTACCAGTAAAAAAAAAAATAATAATAAAAACGCCATAAATCAATGTCCATAGTTTGTAGGCGCTATAACTTTTGCGCAACCCAATCAATAAACGCCGATTGCGATTTTTTTAACCAAAAATATGTAGAAGAATATATATCGGCCAAAACTGATGAATAAATTTGTTTTTTATTTTTTATTTTTGGATATTTATTATAGCAAAAAGTAAAAAAATATTGTTTTTTTTCAAAATTGTTGCTCTTTTCTTGTTTATAGCGGCGATCAGAAATGACGCAGAGGTGATCAAATACCACCAAAAGAAAGCTCTATTTGTGGGAAAAAAAGGACGCCAATTTTGTTTGGGTACAACGTCGCACGACCGCGCAATTGTCATTCAAAGAGCGACAGCGCTGAAAACTGAAAATTTGGTCCGGGCAGGAGGGGGATTTAAGTGCCCAGTAAGGAAGTGGTTAATGAGGTCCAAAATGCACTCATACAAATTAAAAGTGTTGAAAAGATTTTCACACTAAGAGGTGGTGACGTGTTTAGAATTTTATGCAAACATGAGGTCTTCTGGATTTTTTGTTTACAGACCAGAATTCCCAGGGGCCTTAATTTTGAATGGGATCTCACTCATTTTTATGAGTAAGGATCTGGTCTCCCATTGTGATCACTGTGGGTTTATTCACGTTATTTGAAACCAGAATTATATAGACATGTGCAATTTGTTTCGTTCCGAATTTGTTTTTTTAACAAATTTTTCAAAATTCGTTAGTTCGGGCGAATTTGAATTTCCAAAATTAGAATTTTTCCAAATTTTCGAAAATTCGGTAATTCGAAAAATGGAATGTTCCAAAAATTGGAAATTTGAGAATTCAGAAATTCGAAAATCAGAAATTTGAAAATTGGAAAATCTAAAAATCTGAAATTTTAAATGATAACTAACTAATAATAACTTAACTATTACTAACTATTGGTTGTTAGTAATACATTTGTATTTACATTCACTAACAGACAAATTTTAAAGGAAATTCCAATACCTAAAATTTAATAGTTATTCACTAGTTAGTTATTTTGATTAGATTTTCTTTCTTTTTTTTGAATTTTTGAATTTCCCAATTTTCTAATTCTGTTACTGATTTTCTGAATTTTCGAATTTAGGAATTTCGAATTACCGAATTTTCAAATTCCAAATTCCAAAATTTCCACATTTCCAATTTCCGAAGATAAAAAACAAATGAAACAAAAACTAAAAATTTTCGGCCATGATTATACATGTGAAGAATCTATTTATCTATATTCTAAAATGTATTTTGGTATTGTTTATTCAGTCATTATATATACATGTGACCGATTGCAGCCGGAAGAGTAACGCATTTTGTTAAAATGGAAGAAAGGTCTGTTGTCTGACGGCAGAAGCCTGGTACAGGGTGGTAAAAGCCATCCATGAGGAAGGATGGCTAGAGCAAGAAACAAATCAGCATGGGTGCATAGTATATGTGTATCATAAACCAGAAAATAAGTTGAGATCCGAGCCACTGCCCTTTGATGTCGCCTGAACCTTAGACAGGGAGCACCGTCCCCCAGCAACCACCCCCCTGCCTGACCCTCCCACCAGGCTCAACCCCAGGCTCCATCCCACTGTAAAACCCCCGTTGCCGCCCATGCCTCCACCCCAGGTTGGAGGCCATCTTGCTCCACCCCAGGTTGGAGGCCATCTTGCTCCATCCCAGGTTGGAAGCCATGCTACACTCAGTCATGATGACACACCCACCCAACCGATGACAACTTCCGGTGATGGCCATCTTGGTACACCCATACCCATGTATCCGGTAATAGATCAAACTGGAGCGTACTACAAGGCACAGCCCACCCCACTAAAGGTGCATGAAGATGACGCAAGCTTAGATGGAAGTGGCCGTAGTCAACCTCCCTGTCTCGGAGCTCAGGCGGCTCAGGAAAATCTCGGCTCCATGGCCGCCACCCCAGGTCGACCACTGGGCCACATTGTACTGAATATTTATAATCCCAATCAGGCTGGTGCGGACCTCCGCGCCCCTATCACATTGTCCAGGGGAAAATCAGACATCTACCGGGGCAAATACGGTTCCTCTCTGTGATCGAAGTGCCTATAGTGATCTGGTTAGAAAGACTCTAGCCAGTCAGTTCCCCTTGTCATATCCTCCCCCTAGTGGACCATTCTACATGACACCCACCCCATCAGCAGCCTGGGAAGCCACGCTGGCTTCTCATTCCCAGCCTCCACTCCCACCAGTGCAGCTGGTGTCAGTCCTAAGACCACCCTTTCAGTTTCCAACACCTGGGGCCACACTCCCGATGTATAGTCCACCATCCCATGAAGCTACGATGGATGCGTCTGGGATACTCACAAGTGACTCATGTGGTACTGTATAATATGTACTTCCGTCACCATCTGCCCCCCCACAACCAGGACCCAATATGCAGGAAGCCTCTGCCTTGACCCCCTACCGCCTACAGCCCAAGGAGCACACCTGGTGTATGTGACATCTACCCCTGGGCAGGCATCATCTCTTGTGACCAGTCTGCCAGGCCCTGAAAAACAGCCCATTGCGTCTTATAGGAGAATTGCACAGATTCAAAAGGCATATTCTTGTGCCTGGCAGGACCTAGTAAGCCTGTGTGAGATTAAGGCAGGAGATGCCTATTGGCCAGTGATGGAAAGATGTTTCAGTGCTGTTAGGATTGGAGCTGATAACACTTATGACTCAGGGTGTGAATTTGTGATCCAGTTGCAGCAGTGGGAGCGTGATCGCCTAGCAGACCAAGCAGCCAACATACAGGACATTACACAAGATGATACTGAATCAGTTGAGAAATTTCACACTAGAATATCACAGGTATGATGACCTCTGACACATCATACCTGCCATGAAATCCACGAATCTGCTACAATTGCGGTAGGCCCGGACACTTCAAAAGGGAGTGTCGAAGCCCTCAGAGGTCTGCCTACAGACAGCCTGGCCATGGGAGCGGCCCACAAGGAGGTGCCCAACACCAAGGACAAAATAACCAAGATAACCCACCTGGCCCTCTGCCCAACACCCGGCCCACTCCTCCCGATCATACTGACCTCCTCCGCTAGGATTCCGGCAAACCTGTGTCGCACACGCCAACCATGACTGCATCATCCAGAGATGCAGGAGGACCTCTTGCAAAAATAACCCTCCCCATCGAGGGCCATCCCACCACTTTCCTATGTGACACAGTTGCTGCCAGGAGCGTGATTAGAGCTGAAGAACTACCAGATACCTCTTTCTTATCGGACATTGATATAACATGTGTGGGAGTGGATGGAAAAGCCCTTTGACCCACCCCCTACAAGTTGGCAACTTCCCTGACCTACTAGCAAGATTTGTTGTTTTTGCCTTCAACCATGAAGGCCGAGGCTACACCTGGACCGTAATGCCTCAAGGGGCCCAAAATTCCCCATCTCAATTTGCAAAGGCAATGACATTCATTCTGGACACATGGCTCAAGCTCCATCCAGAGGTTGTGCTCCTCCAGTATGTAGACAATCTCTTGCTCTGTGCGGACACCCAGGAAGAGGTGTCAACTCGCTCTGAGAGCCTCCTTTGCTACTTGGCCACACAAGGCTGCAAGGCCTCAAAACATAAGGTCCAGTGGTGCAAAGGGACAGTGGTCTTCCTTGGTCACTGCATCTCACAAGGCACACGACATCTTACCCAAGAGCAAGTCGCCGCAGTCAAGGCTATCCCAGTGCCAGCAGGACAGAGATCCCTTCATGCCTTCCTGGGACTAATCTCCTACTTCCGTTCCTGGATTTCAGAGGCATCCCTGCTGATGCGACCCCCGTATGATGCTCTGAAGACCGATCTCTTCCTACTATCCCCAGAAGCCCTCAACAACTTTGAACTTCAAGCCCTTCAAGCTATTTGTCTCAGAGAGAGAGAAGGACATGCCACGGGAGTACTGGCTCAGGCCCATGGCAACAGGCTCAGACCCATTGGTTATTATTCCTGGCAACTGGACCCAGTGGCTAGGGGAGGACCCCATTTGTCTCAGAGCCGTTTTCGCAGCCCAGGTTCTCCTGGACATGACCGCTGACATTGTTTTGGGTCACCATCTCATCCTCCTGGCCCCTCATGAAATTACGGCCATACTAAATCAAGTACAGCCAAAACACCTGTCAACAGCAAGACATCTCAGACTCCAATGTGCACTCCTCCTGGATAATATTACCCTTCTCAGGTGCGACACCCTTAACCCATCCACTCTGCTCCCACTTCTCGAGGGAGGAAACAATCCTGATAATATTCCCCATAACTGCTTTGAAATGATGAAGATGGAAACTGCACATCTACCAACTGTAAGTGAGGTGCCTCTGAACGATCCTGAATAACTATCTATGTTGATGGATCAAGGTATGCAGATCAAGCAGGAAGATACCACACTGGATATGCTGTTACCACTAAGGATACAATCCTCCACACCTCGGCCCTACCCCCTTCAAAGTCTGCACAAGAAGCAGAGCTCCAGGCCCTGACTATGGCATGCAAATTAGCAGAGGGAAAAAGAGTCAACATCTACACAGATTCAAGATATGCCCTCGGCGTTGCCTGCAACTACAGGGTCCTCTGGAAAATGAGAGAGTTTCTAACAGCGGCGGGTACACCCGTGAAGCACAGTGCAGCAATCAAGGACTTGATGGATGCTCTACTTCTCCCTGCCCAAGTGGTTATACTTAAAGTAAAAGCACACAGTAAGCTGAATTCCCAAAAAGCCTGAGGCAATCATCTGGCAGACACTGCCGCAAAGCAGGCCGCATAGTACGAGAAGTCGTCAGCAGAGTGGAAATGCCTATTCCGGATAGAACAGCACTAACACAAGACATACAAGACACTAACTGTACAAGCCACCATGTTCTTACAAAATCCACCTGTAGATTGGACACACCTTAAGGAACAGCAGGAAAAAGCAAGCAAAGAGGAAAAGGAGACATGGATGAAGAAGGGAGCCACATTGAAGCATGGACTCATGGAAGTGAACAAGAGACCATATTTACCACGATCAATGATCCCAGCAGTGGTGCAGTGGGCTCATGGTGCCTCCCACCTGCCAAAAACCCTGATGAACTCCATAATCAACAAATATTATCTAGCCCCAGGAATTACCCCACTTACCAACAACTTTTGCAAATCATGTGTCCCTTTCAGAGAATACAGATAGACCACATCCAGATGCCAAAGAGTGGCCGATATGAGTATGCTTTGGTGGTCGTTCACATGTTTTCCTCCTGGCCTGAAGCTTTCCCCATCACCAATATGACAGCGAAGATCACAGCCAAGAAGCTTCTGACAGAAATAGTGTGCAGATATGGTGTCCCAGAGGTTATAGAGAGTGATCAAGGGCCAGCTTTTACGGCCTCAGTAACCAAAGAAATATGGACAGCTTTAGGGGTCAAGCTAGCCTTTCACACCCCATACCATCCTCAGAGCAGTGGAAAGGTAGAGAGATTGAATGGCACAATAAAGTCTAGGATGTTAAAAATGTCCCAGGAAACAGGGATGAGTTGGCCAGACGGTTTACCCATTGCTTTGTTTAGTGTCAGGTACACTCCCAAAGGAAACCATGGGCTATCACCCTATGAGATACTGTTTGGCTCGGCTCCTAGACTAGGGTGTTACTTTCCGCAACCGTTACAACTCCAATCTGATGTACTGACTGATTATGTAACTGCCTTGTCTCGTGAATTAACCTGTATCCATGCAAAAGTGTTTTCTTCCATTCCAGATCCTCAACTAGATACAGGAACACACAAGCTGGTTACCGGTGACTGGGTCTTGATAAAGAAATTTGTGCGAAAACACTCCCTTGAACCAAGATATGATGGTCTCTTCCAAGTCCTCCTGATAACCGCCACATCAGTGAAGGTGGCCGGGAAGAATACCTGGATACACGCCTCTCACTGTAAGAAGGTCCTGGTACCCGAGGAAGCAGAGGGAGGCAAACCATGATATATATCCTTTTCCTGCTGGGGCTAGTAAGGGCCCAACAAGTGGCCATCACAGAGACAAATGGCATTGTTAAATGCTGGTACATTTCATCCAACACACATGTGGCCACTTTCACCTTTGATTACTGCATTATAGTCTTTTGCCTTCCAGTTGATTGGCAGTGTAATATGTACCTTCCCAATTCCAGGTCTACATACATATGTGTTACAGATGATTATTGGGGTGACAATTGCAATTACTGGGGATCTGTAGGGTGGAGCACAGGAGGAGACTGAGGGTACAGACCACAGAGTGCCCTGGACAGGAAAGATAGGAATGGAGAGTCCCTACTTAGCAGAATGACCCTATTGAAAACAGGAACATGCCTAAATAGGGGGGAAACAGGACATAGCATGAAATTCACTCTAACCATAAAAAACCCCAGCCCCACAGATGCTGGCACATACATTCTGTGAACATGGATGGCAGGGGTAATGAGAAGAGAAATGGGGAAATTTCAACTCAAAGACATGTACAAGTCACCAGACTGGTAATCCTCCCAGCCAGTAGTAGCCAACCCTCTGAAACCCCATATTCATACCCTAAATGACATGGTGAAAATAGCAGACCCCACCTTTGAAGAGACAATGGCGGCCAAAACTGGGTTCTTTGACATTAACCTGTGGCTTGAATGGATGAGATTCAGTGCTAACCAACATAACAGGAGTAACTGTTATGTCTGTGGTAGTGTTAGGCCGCATTTAGGGACAATCCCTCTCCAAATCCTATCAGACAGTGAGGAATGCTTCTTCAGCCTATTCACAGACACATCCACCAACCACTCTGCATGTGAAATGTGGAAAAAGGAGTATCCCATTGATACCAACACCCCTAAGCCTAGAGAAGCCATCACAATATATCCTGGGAACTACACTTGCAACGCCCATCACGTAGGGAGGGGTAGGGACCTGGACAATTTTTCCAAGGGTTACTCCGCCTCTTATAGCCACATTTCAGCTGATTTGGTACAGAATCAAAGCCAGTCCTTAGGGGATGTGTATTGGGTGTGCGGGGGCTTGCGTATCAGGACCAGGTTAGAGGGGCAGTGGAGAGGAGAGTGTGCCCTTGCGAAGGCCATTATACCTCTCCATAAATATTGGGACATCAACACAATTCTAATCTTTTTGGCTCTATACACCACCGCAATGGATTTGAAATGAAACAAACAAGATGTGCTTTAACTGCAGACTTTCAGCTAATTTGAGGGATTTACATCCAAATCAGGTGAACGCTGTAGAAATTACAACAGTTTGTATATGTGCCTCCCACTTTTTAAGGGACCAAAAGTAATGGGACAGATTAACAATCATAAATCAAACTTTCACTTTTTAATACTTGGTTGCAAATCCTTTGCAGTCAATTACAGCCTGAAGTGTGGAAAGCATAGACATCACCAGACGCTGGGTTTCATCCCTGGTGATGCTCTGCCAGGCCTCTACTGCAACTGTCTTCAGTTAAACTCACTTATATAGCTGATCCTTGTACTATCTCATTTCTGGATCTCACAATTACCCTGGTGAATGACACAATTGAAACTAAAACATTCCGGAAGCCCACAGCGGCCAACACATTGCTCCAGGCAACTAGTTGCCATCCTCGCTCCCTAATTGCAGGGATCCCTGTAGGCCAATTCCTCAGATCACGCCGAAATTGCTCTAATAACGCAGAATATAGATCTGAATCTCAAGAGGTTTATCGGAGATTCCGTGAACGCGGCTACTCACATAAAATCTTGAGAAAAGCACGATCAAAAGCCTCAAAACGCAGTCGAGCTGATCTACTGGCTGGAGCTTGTGTCTCGCTCCCCGAAAATACCTCGGGTAGTAGTGAAACATCAGCCCCTCGCATGATCACTCGATATGGGGCTCAATGGGAAGAAACCAAAAAGATTCTGACAAAACATTGGCCGGTGTTAACTAAAAATCCTATTTTGCGAGAGATTGTGGGCCCCCGACCTTTATTGGTCGCCAAAAGGGCCCCCAACCTCTCCGATTTATTAGTACACTCTGAATATAGACGTTCTCCCTCTTTGTCCTCCACTTCTAACTGGCTAACTGACCTCCAGGTTAAACCCGGAATGTACCCTTGTTGTCACTGTGGAGTGTGCCGATTTGTTGACCGCACCGACACTTTCCACAGTGCCAACCAAAAAAGATCATTCAAAATACGGAGATTTATTAATTGCTCTACTGCAAAAGTCATATACCAGATAACTTGCCCATGTGACAAAATATATGTCGGAAAGACAAAACGTCCACTCAAGGTCAGAATTAATGAACATTTAACAAGTATCAAATCCAAGAAAAAAGAGGAGGAAAAACCTTTGGCACTCCATTTTAAACAATTTCATGGAGGCAAGGTCGATGGTTTGAAAGTCAAAGGTATCTTTTCACTAGATCTTCCTGCCAGAAGGGGCGATTTTGATAAAATCCTTTTGCAGAAAGAGAAGATGTATATTTTTCTTTTGAATTCCATGACACCCGTGGGACTCAACACGGAGTGTAATTTATCTGTATTTTTGGAGCCCTAGATTTATGTTCATCCTCTGAACCCTTGACCAACATACAATTTGGGGGGGGGGGGGGGGGGGGGGGGGGGGGGGGGGGGGGGGGGGGGGGGGGGGGGGGGGGGGGGGGGGGGGGGGGGGGGGGGGGGGGGGGGGGGGGGGGGGGGG
>BLSH010212576.1:451655-463257 GCA_018402905.1 Glandirana rugosa
GCTGTGATGTGATGCCCCGCCCCAGGATGTGACATCATGAGGGTGGGGCTCATGATGACGTCATCATGTGGCCCCGCCCCATGCCAATATAAGGCAACCGCGCAGCATGGACCCGGCATTCGAGTGGAAGAGAGCGATGAGTCAACATCTCCAGAAGAAGGAGAAGAAGAAGAAGAAGCAGCGGCGGGAGAAGCTAGCCGGGGAGACAGCAGCAAAAGAGCTGAAGACCCCGCAGAAGACCCCTCAGAAGACCCCGCAAAAGAGCCGAAGAAAGAAGAGAGGGGAGAAGATGCCGGAGCGGATTTAATAAAATACTTTAAAAAGCTGTGTAGTGTTTTTTTTGTACTCTTTTTTCCCCCAGGTAAATGGGTAGGGGTATGATGTACCCCATACTCATTTACATAGGGTGGGGGGCATGGCATCTGGGGGCCCCCTTGTTAAAGGGGGCTTCCAGATTCGGATAAGCCCCCGCCCGCAGACCCCGACAACACACGGCCAGGGTTGTCGGGAAGAGGCTCTTGTCCCCATCAACATGGGGACAAGGTGCTTTGGGGTGGGGGGCGCAGAGCCCCCCCTGCCCCAAAGCACCCATACTCCCCATGTTGAGGGCATGCGGCCTGGTACGGTCCAGGAGGGGGGGCCCCTTGCTCATCCCCACCCCCTTTCCTGGCCTGCCAGGCTGCGTGCTCGGATAAGGGTCTGGTATGGATTTTGGGGGGACCCTACGCCGTTTTTTTCGGCGTGGGAGCTCCTCTTAAAATCCATGCCAGATCGAAGAGCCTGGTATGCTCTTGGGGGGAACCCCACGCAAATTTTTTGTGGGGGTTCCCCTTTAAGACACCTAGCACACAAGTTGCGCCGCAAGTCGGATCACCTTGATCTGATTTCTGGTGCGGCTTTTATTCAAATTAATGGGCTCCCATAGGGAACCATTGATTATGAATAGAACGCCTGACGAGGCTTAACACTGTGTATACAACGTTAAGCAACGTTATTGAGCGTTTTGCCGGCTCAGCGTCAAAAACGCCATGACGCTGCAGCTTCAGAAT
Organism: Glandirana rugosa; assembly: GCA_018402905.1. Classification (NCBI taxonomy): domain Eukaryota; kingdom Metazoa; phylum Chordata; class Amphibia; order Anura; family Ranidae; genus Glandirana; species Glandirana rugosa. Next base: position 452,705 of record BLSH010212576.1, read on the forward strand.
GCATTGGTCCCACGTTCTAGCTACAGCTCACTAACGCCAACGCCCTCTATTGCTCAAAAACTTCAACATTTTGGAGGGCCATTGAATAACATGGAGAGCATCAAAAAACGACCAAAAACGTGGCATAACAAAACGGCCGTGTGCATGAGGCCTAAGGCCTCATACACACGGGCGTCTGTGAAAAAATAGGCAAAACGTCGGGTCTGACGTTTTGAAAAAAATCAGCGTTTTTACCGGCGTTTTGCATCGGCGTTAGCGAGCCTCAGTGAGCGTTGGCGTCAATAGGCATTTTTTAAAAAAAATCAGTCCTCTGCTATTTTTCAACCTAAAAACGCCGGCGTCAAAAAACGCTTGTTAACGCCAGTACGGCGTTAGCGGGCGTTTTGCCGATTGGCGTCAAAAAACGCCAAAACGCTACAGCTACAGAACGCGATGGTCCTGCGTTCTAAAAACAGCTCACTAACGCCGACGCCCTCTACTGCTCACAAACGCCGGCGTTTTTAGAGGGCCATTGAATAACATGGAGAGCTGCAAAAAACGCCTACAAACGCCGGCGTCCAAAACGCCCATGTGTATGAGGCCTTAAAGTTAAAAAATAAAAATGAAATATTCCTTTAAATATCGTGCCTGGGGGGGTCCCCTTAGTCTGCCTGTAAAAGGGCACTTCTCTGTGATGTTTAGAACAGTGCCAGAGCAAAATGACATTTGTAAAAGGAAAAATAGTAATTTAAAACCGCTCGCAGCTGTAATGTATTGCCGGCTCCAGGCAATATAGATACAAATCACTGAAAAAGAATTGCGTTGGGCCCCCCATTCCGTACAAGCCCCTTCAGGCCTGGTATGTATTTTAAGGGGAACCTCACCCAAAAGTAAAAAAAAAGTGTAGGGGTCCCCCAAAGTCTGTACCAGGCCCTTCAGGTCTAATATGGATTTTAAGGGGAACCCCACGCCAATTTATTTTTAAGAAATGGCTTAGGGGTCCCCCAAAATCCAAACCAGGCACTTATCCGAGCACGCGCCCTGGCATGGCAGGAAGGGGTGGGGATGAGTGAGTGCCCCTCCTCCAAACCATACCAGGCCACGTGCCCTCAACATGGGGAGGGTGCTTTGAGGTCCCCCCAAAGCACCTTGTCCCCATGTTGATGGGAAGATGGGCCTCACCCCCACAACCACTAGCAAGGGTTGTGGGTATGAGGCCCTTCTCCCCATCAACATGGGGACAAGGTGCTTTGGGGGGACCTCAAAGCACCCTCCCCGTGTTGAGGGCATGTGTCCTGGTGTATTTCAGAGGGGGGGGCGTTTGCTCATCCCCACCCCCTCCTGCCATGCCAGGGCTGCATGCTCAGATAAGAGTCTGGCTTGGAGTTTGGGGGGACCCCTGCACCTTTTTTTTAAAAAAATGGTGTGGGGAACCCCTTAAAATCCATACCAGACCTAAAGGGCCTGGTTTGGATTTTGTAGGGGACCCCCACATCATTTTTGTTTCAAATTTTGGCGCGGGCTTCCCCTTAAAATCCATAACAGACCAAAGTGATTTTATTTAGAGAATAAAATGGCGGTCATTGCAATACTTTATGTCACACCGTATTTTAAAAGCGCACTTTGTTTGAAAAAAAAAAAATCACTTTTTTGAATTAAAAAGTAAGACACCCGTAAAGTTAGCCCAATTGTTTTCTATATTGTGAAAGATAATGTTATGCAGAGTAAATTGATACCCAACATGTCATGTTTCAAAATTGCACCCATCCGTGGAAGGGCGACAAACTTTAGCACTTAAAAATCTCCATCAGCGAAGTTTAAAAATGTCTACAGGTTACAAGTTTTGAGTTACAGAGAAGGTCTAGTGCTAAAATTATTGCTGTCGCTGTAACGATCGCGACGATACCTCACATGTGTGGTTTGAACACCATTTTCATTAGCAGGCGGAACTTATGTATGCGTTCGCTTCTGCATGCGAGCTCGGTGAGATGGAGCACTTTAATTTTTTTTTTTCTTATTCATTTTACTAGTTATTTTTTATTTTTATACTGTCCAGTTAAAATAATGGGTCACTATTATTCCTGTTACAAGAAATTTCCCCACTGTGGGACGAATAAAGGTTTATCTTATCTTATGTAAACATTCCTTGTAATAGAAAAAAGCATGACAGGACCTCTTAAATATGAGATCTGGGGTCAAAAAGATATCATATTTGCACTAAAAATGTAATAAAAAAATAAATAAAAAAAAGAAACTTGCATAAAAAAGAATGCTCCTTTAAGAGCATGACATGACCCAGTCAAACAGGAGCAGAAAAATTGGGCCTCCAGTGTTGGTGGTGGCAGAACACTATAACCCCTCACAATTACTTTTGTTGGGTGCAGGAATGGGCCCTGCTGTTGTAATTTATTTGAAAAACTGTAATGACATGCCGCAGGCAAACAGGTGCAGAAAAATTGGAACTTAGGTGTTTGTGGTGGCAGAATAATGTAACTATACTGTGTATATATATATTCTTATTTCTTACACTGCCCGAACGGACTCTATATACTATACACTGACTAAGCTGTATATAGTCTACACTAAAGGCATTGTAATATATATATATATTGTAAGGGGGGTTAGCTCGGCAGCGGGTGTGTGTGACCCCCTAGAAGGCAGCAGTTTCAGGTGAAAACAAAAATAGTTTATTCTCACTTTTTACAATGTGAAAAACAAAAACAAACAACAAAATAAATCCTAGGCCACTTGGCCACTGACTGCACAAAACATTTCCCTGTCTGTCAGCTGGGTACAGCCTACCGCTGTACCTAGCTCCTATCTCTCACTGCAGGACACTCAGCCACACAGGCCTTACCGTGTACAGGATGTGTGCTACGCTCCCCAGTCTATGGTCACAGATACTGGTTCCAGGATGGAGCATCCACCTATGCCTGCTGGGAGCTCTTATAGAGGCCTTAATAAGCCAGCTCAACTCAGCTGGGCTGATTACTCCTGCAAGACTCCCAGCACTCCCCTTAGTGGTAGCCATCCGCATAAAGTATGAACTTGGGGCAATAGTATCTGCCATCTTGAACCCACCCAGGTGATTTTACCTGCCGGCTGTCACATACCCCCTCTTGTTTCAAACTGAGGTTTGGGATACACGCAGCCAGATACCCAGGTACCCGAGATAGAGCATCCACATTCCCCATTTGAGCCCCAGGACGATGCTTCATGGTGATGTTGTATTCTTGCAGGGCCAGGAACCACCGATTTACCCTTCTATTGGTCTCCTTGTTTTGAGCCATCCACATTAACCACATCAATACTGGGCACGAAAACCCCCTTCCTGTCCAGGCCATTTTTCAGCTTTCAGCGCTATCACACTTTGAATGACAATTACTCAGTCATGCATCACTGTACCCATATGAAATTTGCGTCCTTTTTTTTCCCACAAATAGAGCTTTCTTTTGGTGGTATTTAATCACCACTGTTTTTTTTTATTTTTTGTGCTATAAATAAAAAATGACTGTAAATTTTCTAAAAAAATGCTTTTTTCTTTGTTTCTGTCAAAAAATTTAGAAAATTTGTAATTTTTCTTCATAAATTTTGGCCAAAATTTATACTGCTACCTATCTTTGTAAAAAACAACCCAAATCGGTGGATATTATTTGGTCTTTGTGAAAGTTATAGAGTCTACAATCTATGGTGCCAATCATTGAAAATTGATCATACCTGATCACACCTGATATACTGATGGCCTATCTAAATTCTTGAGACCCTAACAAGCCAGGAAAGTACAAATACCCCCCAAATGGCCCTTTTTTGGAAAGTAGACATTCCAAGGTATTTATTTTTTCCCACAATTCTTTGCAAAATGAAGATTTTTTTTTTTTTTTACAAAATTGTCATATTAATACATTATTTCTCTCACATGGTATATGTATACTTGCAACTACACCCCAAAATACATTCTGCTACTCCTCCTGAGTATGGCGATACCACATGTCTGAGACTTTTTCACAGCCTGGCCACATACAGAGGCTCAACATGCAGGAAGCCCCATCAGGTATTCTAGGGACATAAATTACACACCTAATGTCATGACCACCTATCACACTTTTGAAGGCCTCATAGCACCAGGACAATAGAATTGCCCATTAAATGACCCCGTTTTGGAAAGCAAACACCCCAAGGTATAATATATGAGACATAATGAGTCTTTTGAACATGTCATTTTTTTCCAGAAGTTTTTGAAAAATGTGGAACAAAAATGAAAACACATTTTTTTTACACAAAGTCGTCCATTTACAAGATATTTCCAACACATAGCATGTACATAGCAAGAATGACACCCCAAAAAACATTCTACTACTCCTCCTGAGTACGGCGATACCACATGTGTGAGACTTTTACACAGACTGGCCACATACAGAGGCCCAACATTGAAGTAGCAGCTTCAGATGTTCGACGAGCAAAAATTTCACATCTCATTTCTCAACCACCTATTACACTTTTGAAGGTCCTGGAGCACCAGGACAATGGAATTTCCCATAAAATTACCCCATTTTGGAAAGCAAACACCCCAACGTATAATCTATGAGGCATAATGAGTCTTTTGAACATGTCATTTTTTTCCAGAAGTTTTTGGAAAATGTGGGAAAAAAATGAAAACCCTTTTTTTTACACAAAGTCATCATCTATAAGATATTTCCAACACATAGCATGTACATAGCAAAACTGACACCCCAAAATACATTCTGCTACTCCTCCCGACTATGGCGATAGTCCAAACGGTAGATAGAAGCGTGGTTGGTAAAACAGGCCAGGGTCAGTGTACGTGCAAGCAGTCCAAACAGTGGGCAGAAGCGTAGTTGATAAAACAAGCCAGGGTCAGTTCACATGCAAGCAGTCCAAACGTTAGGCAGAAACATAGTCGAAAAACAGGCCAGGGTCAGTTCACGTGGAAGGAAGTGGCATGGTTATTTGGGGAAGCATGAAAATGGTCAGCACAGATGATAAAAATTGGATAATATATGGGCTAATATTTTATGGATGTGTGGTACACTCTGAAGCATTCACCAATGCAAAGGCCATGTTCGGAGGGACACTGGGGACAATGGAAGCTGGTATCTTTGCGTAATCCTCTCTTGCCGCATACTCTGCATCTCTTTTGGCGTCTTCGGCCTGTTTCAGATGGGGGAATGTTGTCCGGGAAGTGGCGCTCATGAAGTCGGCTAACCGCAACAGAGCGAAGGTTTTCTGGATAAATGAGGGACGTGACAGTTTCTTCTATGAATTTTAGGAAGGGGGCAGGGTTTTCTGTGGATTTACTGAAGATTATGTAGGCATTATACATGGCCAAATGAATTAGATAAAGGGCTGTCTTCTTGTACCAGAAACGGGGCCTCCTTATTGCCAAATACGGTTGGATCATTTGGTCGTTGAAATCCACCCCCATGTAGAGATTATAATCTTGGACGCAGGTTGGCTTTTGAATGGAACCTCTTCTTCTCGGAACCTCGACAGTGGTGTCGTCATAGATGGTGGACATCATGTGAACATTACGGTTATCCCTCCACCTCAAGGCCAGCACTTTGTTGCATCGCAACATTGCTTTTTCCCCCTTTTGCAATTTTTTGTTCACAATAGATTGTGGGAAGCCCTTCCTATTCTTTCTTATGGTTCTGCAGGCCAGGGTATTAACAAGGTACAGATGCTTGAAAAGGGGCAAACTGGTGTAAAAATTGTCCAGATATACATGGTATCCTTTGTTGAGCAGTGGGTAGGCCAGGTCCCATACAATTTTTCCAGATGTGCCCATGTAGGTCGGGCACTTAGGGGGCTGGAGCTGGGAATCTCTTCCTTCATATATGCGGAATGCATACATATATCCCGTGGCTCTCTCGCAAAGTTTATATAATTTCACTCCATATTTTTGCTAGGAATATACTGCTTTATTCCTAGGGTAACCAGGGACTCATCAACACAAATATGTTGCTCGGGGACATAGAGTTCTGAAAATTGTTGGGAAAAGAAATTTATGAGTGGGCAAATTTTATTTAATTTATTGTAATTTGGATGATTACGGGGAGGGCACTGAGTGTTGTCACTAAAATGAAGGAATCTTATTATCAATTGGTATCGGGACCTGGACATTACATAAGAATACATGGCCATGTGGTGGATGGGATGGGTGGACCAGTAGGCATTTAGTTCATTTTTTTTGGTAATCCCCATGGTGAGGCCCATAAACAATTTGAACTCTTACAAGGTGACATCTCTCCATTCAAATGGACAGGCATATGAGGATTGGGGGTTGTTTGAAATAAATTGCTGGGCATATACATTGGTCTGGTCCACGATCATCTGAAGAAAAGTGTCGGGCAAAAATAGAGAAAAAAAATCAATTTCTTTGAAATTTTGAACATTGACCTGCACACCTGGCTGTGCAGTGAAAGGGGGAATTCTTGCTGCTCCCGAGCTGGAAGGCAGCCATGTTGGGTTGGCAAGACCTTCTGGGACGTGTGTAGCAGCCCTGGCTGTTGGGGGACATGATGTGGCAGCACTGGTACTGGGTATTTGTTCCCAGGGCCTATCGCTGGCGGCAGCGCTGGTACTGGGCCTCGGAATGAGATCACGGTTGCTAGGGGCAGCGCTGGTACTTGGCCTGGCAATGTGATCCTGGTTGCTGGCAGCTGCCTGGTTTCCAGAGTGCCGTGCCCTTTTAGGAGGAGGAACCCATTCTTCCTCCGATTCATCTTCTGATCCATTGCTGCCAATAATTTCAAATGCAGAATCAGTTTCGGAGTCAGAATGGGTGTCAGATTCTGATGAGAGCTCCCCGTTATTCTCATCGGTCATGGACAGAATACGGAATGCCTCCTCGCTAGTATAAACACGTTTGGACATGGCTGTGTGATGGGTGGCAAGTGACGGTAGCTGATGGACTGTGCGACGGGTGGCAGATGGGTAATATTACACAACAGGTGACAGGTGATGGTCAGTGATGGGCTGTGCTATGGATGGCAGGTGAGGTTCACTGATTGGCTGTGCGATGGATGGCAGGTGACTTTCACTGATGGGCGATTGGCGGTGGTCACTGATGGGTGACAGGCGGAGGTCACTGATGGGTGACGGGTGTCTGGCGGTGGTCACTGATGGGTGACAGATGACAGGTGGTGGTCACTGATGGGTGACAGGCGGTGGTCACTGATGTGTGATGTGTCTGGCAGTGGTCACTGATGGGTGACGGATGACAGGCAGTGGTCACTGATATGTGATGGGTGTCTGGCGGTGGTCACTGATGAGTGATGGGTGACAGGTGGTGGTCACTGATGGGTGACAGGCAGTAGTCACTGGGTGATGGGTGACAGGCAGTGGTCACTGGGTGACGGGTGCTTGGTGGTGGTCACTGATGGGTGATAGGTGGTGGTCACTGATGGGTGACAGGTGGTGGTCACTGATGTGTGACAGGCGGTGGTCACTGATGTGTGATGGTGTCTAGCAGTGGTCACTGATGAGTGACGGTGACAGGCGGTGGTCACTGATGGGTGACAGGCAGTGATCACTGATGGGTGACGGATGACAGGTGGTTGTCACTGATGTGTGATGGGTGTCTGGCGGTGGTCACTGATGAGTGACGGGTGACAGGTGGTGGTCACTGATGGGTGATGGATGACAGGTGGTGGTCACTGATGAGTGACAGGTGACAGGCGGTGGTCACTGGGTGACGGGTGACAGGCAGTGGTCACTGGGTGACAGGTGATGGTCAGTGGGTGACGGGTGACAGGCGATGGTCACTGATGTGTGATGGGTGACAGGTGGTGGTCAATGATGGGTGACAGGTGACAGGCAGTGATCACTGATGGGTGACAGGCGGTGGTCACTGATAGGTGACAGGCCACAGTCACTGATGGGTGAAAGGTGCGCTAAAGGTCACTGATGACAGGTGCACTTTATTGGGGCAGATGTGGTGACTGATTGGGTGACAGGTGCAATGGGGGGGAGGCAGGGGCGATGTGGCAGGTGTTTTGTAGTACAGTACAAACACAGACTGGTAACTTACTGATCCAGGCTCTCCTCTCCTCACACTGGTGTGTGAGGAGAGAAGAGCTGATAACAGCAAGTTACCAGTCTGTGTTTACATTTGTGATCGGCTGTGAATGGATCACAGCTGATCACATGCTAACAGCCGCTTTCCAATGGCTGTTCTTTACTGTGGGTGGCAGGCAGTCACCCACATACACGCGCATGCACCATGTAAATGGGGGAATACCACTTTGTGATCAGCCGTGACTTCGTGCCCAATGGCTGTTCACCCCAGTCGGTGACAAGCTGTGTCCTGGGGACACGCCGCCACTGACAGAGCCTGGATGCACGCTCCCGATCGCGCGCAATCCCGGCTTAAAGGGGCGACGTCATATGACATCCGCCCAGAATGAGAGCCAAGTGGTTAAGGGTGCGTGATCTGTAATCAGATCAAAGTGTCTACCCAGCAAATAGTATCGCAGGGAGTCTAGCACCCATTTCACCGCTAGACACTCTTTCTCAATTGTGGCAGTTTTCTTCGTGGGGTTTCAGTTTCCTGCTAAGAAAAATGACTGGGTGCTCTTCTCCCTTCCAGACCTGGGACAACACTGCTCCTAAGCCTATGCCTGACGCATCAGTCTGTACCACAAAGTCCTTAGTGAAGTCAGGTGAGTACAGCACTGGTTTGCTACATAGGGCTTAATTTAAAGTCTGGAAGGCTGCTTCAGCCTCCGGAATCCATTTCACCATGGTAGACTCTTTCCCTTTTGTCAGGTTGGCTAGAGGCACAGCCTGCAAAGCAAAGTGAGGAATGAATCGCCGATAGTATCCAGCAATTCTGAGGAATGCTCGAACCTGCTTCTTGCTGTTGGGGCGTGGCCAGATATTTATGGCTTCCACTTTATTGACTTGGGGTTTTATTACTCCCCTCCCAATAGTGTATCCCAAATAATTGGCCTCTTCCTGTCCAATGGTACACTTTTTTGGATTAGTCATGAACCCAGCTTCCCTTATGGAGTCTAGTACGGCTTGCACTTTTGGCAGATGTGAGGCCCAATCCGTACTGTGGATAATCACATTGTCCAAGTAGGCTGCAGCATACTTCTGATGGGGCCTCAGAATTTTGTCCATTTTCCGCTGGAATGTGGCTGGTGCATTTTGTAACCCAAACAGCATTCTTTTATATTGGAATACCCCCTCTGGTGTTACAAATGCAGTTTTCTCCTTTGCGGACTCAGCTAGGGGAATTTGCCAATAACCATTGGTGAGATCAAGGGTCGTCATATATCAGGTTGTTCCCAGCCAGTCAATCAGTTCATCAATGCGTGGCTTGGGGTAGGTGTCAAATTTTGTAACTTTATTCAACTGCCGGAAATCGTTACAAAATCGCCAGCTCCCATCAGGTTTGGGCACTAAAACAATCAGGCTGGACCAGTCACTCTGGGACTCTTCTATGACACCTAATTCAAGCATTCGTTGAACTTCCCCTCGTATTGCCTCCCTTCGGGCCTCCGATATCCGACAGGGCTTTAGTTTTACCCTTTCACCTGGCGGGGTGATAATGTTATGCACTACCCCAGATGTTTGTCCCGGTTTGTCCTGATGTTTGTCCCGGTAGCTCAGAGAACACCTCTCTGTTGCGGAGCACAAACTCTTTCACCTCCTGTTTTTGGGGTTTTGATAGGGTGACTGCTATTCCCACCTCAGGAATTAAGCACTCAGACTGAGTCAGTAATACTAAGGTTTCTGCAACTTGGGACTCTCTATCCCTCCAGGCTTTCAACAGATTTATGTGGTATATCTGTTCTGGCTTTCGCCGTCCTGGTTGTCTGACCCTGTAGTTCATCTTACTCACTTGTTCAATTATCTCATAAGGGCCCTGCCATTTGGGCAGGGATTTGCTTTCGACTGTAGGGATTAGTACCAACACCCTATACCCCAGTGAAAAAGTATGGGTCTTGGCCTTGCGGTTATACACCCTTTGCTGTGCTAACTGCATTTGGGCCAAGTGTTCTTTGGCATTACCTGTGCAATCCTATCTTGCATTAGAGCAACATACTCAATCACACTCCAGTGGGGAGAACTCTCACTTTCCCAAGTTTCCTTGGCAATATCCAACAGCCCTCTTGGGTGTCTCCCATAGAGTAACTCGAAGGGCGAGAACCCGGTAGAGGATTGTGGCACTTCCCGAATAGCAAACATCAAGTAGGGTATTAAACAGTCCCAATCCTTTCCATCTCGATCCACCACCTTTTTTAACATTTGTTTTAGGGTTTTGTTGAACCTTTCAGCCAACCCATCTGTTTGAGGGTGATACACGGATGTACATAATTGTATCACTTTAAATAATTTGCACAACTCTTTCATAACCCTGGACATAAATGGGGTACCCTGGTCTGTAAGCAATTCCTTATAAATACCCACACGGCTGAAGACCAGAAATAGCTCTTTGGCTATTGTCTTGGCGGAGGTATTTCTAAGAGGGATCTTTCTCGATAAAGACCAGAAGTCGGCACACCCATAAATATTCCTTAACGAATGTCTGGTCCCATGGGGTAAAT